>JAHQIW010007012.1:0-132279 GCA_019055375.1 Parelaphostrongylus tenuis | reverse complement strand
CTTAAACCAAGCATATACAATACTTAATCTACAACCCAATCACACAACATTAAAAATTTTACTAATTCAATTACAAATCACAGTGATAAACTTTCTAATATGTAAAAAAAAAACTAAAAAACGATTCAAAAAATAAAAAACATTAAAAAAGATAACACAGAACAACTAAAATCGAACTACACACACACAGAAAAAAAAGCCCGACGGGAAATTAAATAACTGGGTTACATTTATGAAATAGAAAATCCTTAAAATTTTACTTTTTCATTTAGAAAACTAATTAAAATATGAAAGTAAATCTAAATAATAAAAAATTTTAACAACACCTTTATAATAGTCAAAATAAAAGTAAGATAAAAATCTTAATATACACAGAGAGACAAAAGGTAACATACTAAAATTTAATTAAATTATTTAATAAATTATTACCTACTTAGTTACTAATATCTAAGCATAAAATTATTAAAAACCGATTAAACCATAAAAAAAATTACTAATTAAATAATCTAGATTTAATTTCATAGAGATTAGTTTAACCTAGATTATTACAATAGACTAAAATATTATCATAAAAAACAGTTAAAACAACTTACTTATAAAATAAAAAATTAAAAAATAAAAACATACCAAACAGTAAAAGAATTCACGAACACAACAAAATTAAAAAAAGATGAACAAAGGCATTATTTAATAGTAATATTTTAAACTTTAGATTAGATCACAGTATAATCTAAGAAACCAAAAACTATAAACATGTTCAATTTGATTAACCTAAGAATAAACGAAACAAGAAACGAAAGATTATTTAACAATAATTTACAAATACTTAAAGCAAAGACCTAAATAAATTACTAAAGAACACTTAAAAATTACAACAATACATTTACAACTTTAAAATATTCATACAGCATTTAATATTACAGACGTTAACACTTACTTAATTACGCAATTAAATTACAAACAACATAATTAATTAATTTTTACATTGTTTACTAACATATGCAAAACTTATTTCACAATTCATAAACTTAATTCATCGAAAAGCATTAGAAAATAATCATATTAGAATTAACAAACTACGTTTACACAAATTTAAAAACAAATAACCTAATAGGTAAATTTTCCTTTTAGTAAATTAATATAAAAATTACTTATAACTTATGAAACATTCATTAAGGAAAAAGTGAATTTAAGTATCGAAGATTAAAGCAAAAAAATCTCTAATAAAAGGTAAACAACTAAAATTTACAACAGAACTAACCAAAAATAATTTACATATCTGCCTCTAAAGAAAAACAAATTACAATAAAACATAACTAAACCTATAAACTAAAAGTAATTATTTTTCATAGTTAGTTTAAAATTAACAAATTAAATTAAAACGCAATAAATAAACGATAAAAAACTAAGAAAAACAGAAGAATTACACAGGATTAAAATAATATCACCATTCCATTGTTTGTATCACTAAAAAGAAGACTAATTTAAATTAAGGGATAAAATTACATAAAGAAAAAAGCAGTTCACAACTAAATACGACTTACTAACTACAATTAACTAGAATCGATTTTAAAACAGACACCAGAAACACACAATCATTAATAAATCTGACCAGCTTGAATTGTTATTCTTTCTTAATTGCCATTACTGAAGGTTTCGCTTACTGATGTTAAACCTACACAAGAATATATCGTACAAGTGGATAAATATCAGGTCCTGACTTATTAGATGGCACGATCATGACTCCGTAACTTGTTTTCTACCCAGATCAACAAGATGGAATTGGCCACTGTTTGTAACCATAAAATAGGTGACATCTCATCGACCATTCCCCTATACTATACAATATGGCCGTCAGTAATAACATCTGGATGTGATCTGTTGACGTCGGTTTATCATACTACTCACTCGATACCGCTATCCCATAACTTCATCACAAATACTCACGATTCGCCGTATAGTCGATCTAAAAGCCACTGCGAAGGTACGACTCCATTGTTTGTCGCCAGTACCAAAACTAAAGCCTGTGGATATAAAAACAGGGCGATGGTCTCGTGTTTCGCAAGCTCACGGGCTTTCAACTGTGCTTTCTTAGGAAGTATATGCAATCTACTGAATTGCATTTTAGGCCAATCTTTTGATCGTCCACTGATTGACGGAAGCCCTAATTGAACATTGAATGCAAGTGAATACGATTCGATCTCTCCTTGCAGTTCAAATAGTCGTAACTGCCATCTCAGCTAGTGTTGATCGAAAACCAGCACTGCTGGCTGTGTGTCGTACCAGGATGTTCATGCATTTATGGGTTAGACTCCTGATTTCATTGTAGTTTAACTGGGTATAAGATTAATTTCTTGTTGAGGATTTTCTAGCAGATGTCGGAAACGCCCCAGAAGAAAAGACGGACTAACTCTGGGAAATCGTGGAACATCAAAAGAAACCAGCCTTGCACTAGCAAGAGGAAAAGCCGTAATTCGTATATTGGAAGAGATATTAGTACGACCTCGCTCGCTGATTACTCATCTCGTACATTACTTTACTGCACTCCCAACGCCTTATCGAATTCGACAAGCTTTATGTTCTGATTTCTGTACCCGCGGGCATATGTGGGTCTCTCGAGTCTCTACCCAGTCCTTGTTGATCTAATGTGGCATCTGCGGTGTGGCACACTTACTATCTCTGGTTTTGTTTACCGTGAATATATTAGGCTCCGTGTATCTCGTCCATGTTCACTATAAGCCCCTTGGTGACAGTCTGTGGCCTTGCATGCTCCCAGGCGGCGCGTCCGGTATGTGAACTACCTGTTATAGTATTACTAGAACTAGCCGGCGGCGTTGCTGCCACCGTTTGAGTTCTGCATGCTTCGTGGTGATCCCAATACTGCATTCACTATGCAGAACACCACGACTGCCAAGGGGCCGTGAAGTGTGCGCCGTGGTCAAAGATATCGGTTTGTCGTGAGTAAGGAAAATATCAAATATCCAAGGATGAACGCTTCAGCCGTCGTTCTGGCTATTAAATATTTTTCTCTATACATATCCATTTCAAAGTGAAAACATAATTACCAAACTAATATATCTACGCATTTTTCATACATTGGGAATACACTCTAAGTAAAGTCCTAAAACTCCAAAAGTTTAATTGATTTGGAACAAGAGACTGATTCTGCTTGAGGGAATAAAGCGTTCCCTTCGTGCGCGTGTGATATGGCACATTTATTCCGCCGACACGATCATGGATGCGACCCATCATATCTGGCTCTTTCCCATTCTGTACAACCGCTCCCGTATTTGTAGGAAGGGTGCAAATACTGAATGCTATCTGACCTTTACAAATTGGCCTGAGGCCGCTTGAATGGGTATTCAGTCATGTGCATAGACTTGGGTAGTCTCTCTCAGACAAGACTCGGCACCAATGTTACAGACCCGAAATGGATGTTATTGAACCATTACTTAATCGATCGAGGGTTGGCCTTTGTGCTCTACACAATCTCCACGTCCCCAAGCCCCGCGCCCCCCCCCCCCCTTTTTTTTTTCTAACTTGCTGCGGTGCCACAAGCTATGTGCTGTCTCTTTTATGCGCTGAATATAGGTTTTGGACCGCGGCACGTAAAGTATCTAGGCCAGATTGAGAAACCACCATGTTGGCGCGACGAGTTGGTTGGACGATACAATGTGCATTATGGATTCAGGCGTCACCACCGTGTGTCTGTGATCTCGAAGCCCGGCACGGCAACCGTCATCCGGTGTGTGTACTCATACCAGTTCTCATCCTAGGACGGAAGTGCCGATCCCCAAGCGAGCATATGTAGTTATGTGGACGAGCTGGTTGACGTTTCCAAGTCGTACAGGCGGGGCACACGCCCATCTTCCGTTTGAACCGATGAAGCCGGGGCATCTCTGTGAATACTTCCTTCGTCGCTGTTACGAACTCCGATTTTATGCCTCCACACGGGCATCCCGCTCAGCCACTATTATTCTGAATGCGCGAGACCCCGCTGTGGCTCTCCGGTGAGGGGCGCTCATGTCCAAGCGCGAATGTCACGGGAGCGCACTGTCAAGTGACCGTGGGGCGTCCGGACTTTCATAGACGGTGTTTAACATAGGCACTCCGACGAAGTATGTTTGTATACCTATTTGGCTTATGCAGGGAACGTGAAGATGAGTTCCATCGCGCTATGGAGAGCGTTTGCTTGGATGCGCTTCTGTGATGGCGAGTCGCGGTGTTCAGCAAACGTCTCTAGAATGCGCATAAGCCAATTAGTGTTCGTTTATATTACAGGAAAGCGAATGCGAAGAGTCGTATAAGAATTGAGAAACGAAAGGGCTCTCCGTATATTGCGAACGCTGAATGCCAACTACCTAGGGCTCGTACTGTTCACTAAACTCTTGATGCAGTCACCGTGTTAGTTGAAGGGCGTACAGTGTACATCAATTAACCAGCGCAAGTGCAGCGATGCCGCTGGGCGTAGCCCATGATTACGTCACAACACCTACATACAGTGCTTCCTCTGACGACAGAAGCTTTGCTACCCGGGTCGTCTTGTGATCCATTAAAAATGATATCTACGCAGTCACTTTCCGTCCATTGCTTTGTCAACGCTGTTCAAACGGACCCTATCTGTTTGTCTCAAAAAAAGCCTTAATTTTGTGTTCGATTTCACAAGCTTCTCTTCAAAAAGATGGATGAGAGCCTAGAATTCTAGCTGTTACCCTAAATTACTTTGCAATCACGTTAACGAAAGAATGCTGAAATACTAGATAAGAAAATACATCAAATCTAGTGGACTTGGCGGAATGATTTATCTCTACTGCATACCTCCAGAGCGTTTCCTAGTCACCCTTTCTGCTCCAAATGATAGTTTCTTATTGAGATTTTGAGTTAATACATCGTAATTTTCCTACAGATTCTAGTTCTCCTTACGTCTTACTTTATTTATACGTGAGAAAATTTATTACAAGCTATGCGTTGCCAGTCTCACCAATAACTTAATTATCCGAATAAGGCCATCTAACTCTGCGCTGCCGTATACTGCCACTCTCGCAAGAATTATTCATACGATCAGTTATCCACAAGCATTACCTGGCCAATTTACCTAGAGGGAGACCCTGCCAGGTGTAAAATGCTGTAGTTTTTACATTACACCCTTTTCTAAAAATTTGTCCCTTACTAGAAATTTTGCCTTTGGCTTTATATCAGAATCCATTGAACACCACAAGGTTTTTACGAATTAATTTTGCTTTGAAGGCGACTTTTGAGAAAACGTTTGAAAAAAACCGTTGAAGAGATTTATAAGTACGGACATACTGTGACCAGTTTCGCTCGTCTGACAATTTCCTGTGTTCAAATGTCGTCTGTCTTAATGCAGCGGATCCGGATAACCTCATTTATTACTAGGCTGTTCGATTCTGCCCTTTCCTCTCCACTTATACACTTCGTCGACCAAGCGTCGTAGGCAAACTCCTCGCCTTCATAAGCCTTAGTTTTTAGGGTGTATAAGCAGATACAAATCGTTTTACCTATAGACATCAGTAGCAGATGCTTGTCTTTTTAGCCGAAGCCTCTATAGCTTCAAGTAGTTGGAAGAACACGCTATGCATTCACACACATTCATGAATACGTTTTTTTTTGCTTTTCGTTGCAACGTTGATTGTACTTTGCTTCATGGAACAAGGAATGCTGTCTGCAAAATCTCCTGAGAAACGTTTCTGAAGAATACTATAGCCCTGCTATAGATCAACCATAGCATTTTACTTAACTCGTTATCACAGTTCACTCTGGCGGGTCATGGTATTTTTCTATATTAAATTCCTTTCCTTGGATTCACCCTCCACAAAGGTCTTCGAAAATTTAGGTATTGCTTCGGCTGCTGCTTGAAGACTTTGTCTTATTTATAATCTTGCATAGTGCTCATCTACGCGATTTCTCTTGCCGTCATAGATCTAACCGAGGTAACGGGTACCTTATGGCTCTCGTCAATTGATTACAAGGCAGTCTGAGACTAGTGGACCGAACTAGCGCCTTACTTTCTGACACATCGCATCACCTCCCACTGCGCCACGTCACTCTCATTCTAAATTTACTCAAACATATCTTGAATACACTAGCTGCTCTTTAGTGTATTCCATCTCATTCAGTCTTAGCATTCAATTATGTTGGATATTACAAAGTATTTCGCTTAGTCTTATTGAGAAAGAAATCACTCGTTAATTGGCCTCTTAGGTTTTTCAGCCTACTGGATTTAATCTATTTTTAACTATTATTCCTTTTATACGCTATCACATCACATCTTTCAGAGACCTTATTACTTCTATCATTCTCTTTTTTTCAAATTCTCTTGGATTCCACAAATGTCCTCGAGCTTTTGCGTATTGCTTGACATGCTGCTTGAGTATTTTTTATAGCTTTTATAGAAGTAATTAATGCTGGTCAGTCGAGCTGACCCTTCCCAGATTCCGAGGGAGCCGTGCTATTGCAGTTGTTTGATGATTTGGGTGTTATAAGATGTTACAAGAACTTCATCGCCGGAGCGCAATAGGTTTTGTATATTGTAGGGGTCGAACTCACCTCAGACAAGTCTGGTACAGATGGACCGAGCCAGTTGGGATAGAAAACCTTTGATTCTCTAACGCGAAATTGAGAACCGTCTATTCAGCAGTATCAGTGCCCTCACGCTATTCGCGGCGTTTTATAATTCTAGTAGATTATATTTGGAAGGTTGTGTTTCGGTATATTAGGAGGGTTTTAATCCTTATATTGATGTGCTATTATCAAAGTTCTTTATCGTAATTATCAGTCACATGGGATATAATTCGACAGTGGACTAGAGACACCAACGATTTTACTCGAACTTCACACCCTCATCTTCCCTGGAGTAGAAAAGTCGAATGATTACTCAAGAAAGCCTCATCGAGTTTTTTTCACTCATCGTATCTCAGTTAATCAGTTCATTCCTAAAATCTGTTTTGTCTTTTCTCACGAGGTCGTGGACATATGTTTGGCACTTTCATCAAACTAAAGCGACTTCACCACTTTATTTTCTATTTAACAACAAAAAATCTTAGTGTACTCTAAAAAAATCAATTGTTTTAGTCCGATTTGATTCGTAACTGAAAACGGCAATTTTTTCGGGCTGAATGAGCGCTGTTCTAATTCATTCTGATTACATGAGAATAGTTGATGCTATGCAATTGCAATGAAGAGCAGTAGATGTTGTATCCTTCAAAAATCATTACTTACTTCCGAAGGTTTTTGAGTAAAGTATTGGCGGAAGTAGGTATTTCCGAGTTTCCTCTTTATTTAGGATAATCTCCTATCGTGAAGAACGTGATTAACATCATGATGATGACATGCAGATTCCCCACAAATCCTCTTTTCCCGCCTTCTCTCCTTAACACCTCACAATTTCATATCACGTTGTCGTCAACGTCTCCAAACTCCCATGTTCTCGTCAACGTCTCATAACTCCTTAACGATGTCGTCAAGATCTCATAAATTTTTTTATGCCGCCTGAACCTGGCCAATATTTGCAGTGATTTTGGTGCAAAAATCCCTTGAAACAAAGAATAGTTTATTCTCATTTTCTGACATCGTCATCTGACATTACGAGCCTTTTCCATTTGTGGCGAAATCTCCGATACATCCGACAATCCAATGAGATTTATACTTTTTAGATGAAATTATTTCATTAGAAAAGGTGCACAGCATAACGCTACGACGTGCGCTAAGTCGTATGAGACCAATCCATAAAAATAATTGTCGCTCCGAATTTATGAATAGAGCACACACTGGAGTGAAACACAAACATCAACAACGTGTGTTTGATCGACAATGAAAGCGTTATCTTCCTTCATTTTCCGCTTAAAAGTATTCACTAATTCTTTAGACGAATTGTTTTTTTATCGGAAACTGAGTTTGCTGTATTCTTATACTAAATGAAATCTTTCAAATCATATTGCTGTTGTCCACTTTCTCTACTGGTACGACAAGAAAAATGTAAGTGCTTAGGAAAGGAAATCTCTCCTCATTTTCAAAAATGTTATCAGCTTCGTTGCATACGGCTACACTATGGATTAATTCACATTTACCCAGAGATATGAAATCTGTGACACAATTTCTAAACTTCAGTCAATAAACAGAATGAGCAATAATCAGAAGAACATAGTAGCGCAGTGGTTAGAGAGGTGCTCTGTGTCGCATGTAAGGCTGATGGTTCGGTTTCACTCTCATGGCTCACCAAGAATTTAATCCCTCTGAGGTCGGTAAATCGGTGCCAGACTTGTCTGAGTGGACTAGCCACACTGACCTGATACATTTGGTAGGTCTTCGCAAGTCATTGTAGGCCAAATATGCATTCAGTCACCTCGAACGAAGCTAAACATTCAAGACGAATGCATGGCGCATGCGCTCAGGAATTGATCAACACCGAGAGCTTTATCCTTTATGAAAATCAAATTCAGGCAATAGTCTACGGCAGATACCTTCGTGGAGAAGCACTTTTTGAGACAGCTGTAAACATCAGTGCTCTGTTGAGTGAAGGCATCATGCTCGACCTTGTCATGTTTATTGCTGATTGTCGGTCATCACGGTCATCATCGGTTGTGACATGAGCGCCGGATATGGTAGCTTTGAAACCCGACATACCATCAACGGAGACGATATGAGATTTTAGTTCGACGAGAACCTACGAACGACAATGCTACTATTACATCGCCTAAGAGCTTTCGCTCTGCTCGTACACGTTGAAACACCGCACACAATAGTCGTGACGTAGGCAAAGATTCTGAGCTTCCCAGATTTTGCTCTTCAAATTTCTGCTCTCATCGAGGAAAGAAATCTCCGCCCAATCTGATGATGAGAGTATTATTCGGTAGTGGATTAGGCGGGCCAGCAGTGCACCTTCTTGTTAACACGTGTATGACAGCCGTCAGTCCAGCCCGTGTATTTCCCAAGCGGTTCTGTGTTGTTAGTGGAGACTCCCGCTCTATACTATAATAGAAAAGCTCTATGGATGAATCTCTACACGATAAAAAAAATCGCTCTGGTTTTTTTTTTACTTTTGTGAGGTACGATTGTGAAATTCTGCCTAACCTTATCTCCTTTCCAACAGATTTTGACTATAGATGCGCTGACGACTACTCTTGTCTTTCGTTTTTTTTTATTCAATCTCTAGAAATTTTTGTGAGCAATAGTATGTCAACTTTGACCATTTCAAGTCGACAATGCCGAAATATAACGCGATGGCACCAACACTATCTTTCGTTTCGTTCTTTTCGTTGTCGACTACTCTATTATCAATCGTCCACTCTAAGTATTTGAACAAATTTTCCAAAGCCTTCCTTATTTTCGGTGCGATTGAGCACTTCTGTGCTCTGCACGTCATTTCCACCCACCAGTGGACTGCCATTCGGCGATGTTCTTGTGAGCAACAATTCCCACTTTTTCTCATTTATTTAAAGTGCGTCATGAAATATGCACCGTTGCGGAAATTTTGATTTGCACGTCCTTGATGTCCGGCGATTAACCGCTGGTCGCCAATTGTTTCCCGTCCTTTAGTACTCCTATAAACGGCTCGAGTAGCTGTCCTTGATATTTCGTGGCAATCGTTTTTGACATCATTCGGTAGCTTTTGAGTGAAAAGCTTAGTTATTTTGTCTCTAGCAGAAACTTATTCGGCGATTTTCTGCTTTCACCGCCCACTAAGTTTTACAGCTAACGGAGATGACCTTTCGATGAAACATGCCTACGTCAACATGCCTCATTCACATTCAAATCATCTATTTGTTTCGATATTCTTTCTTCCGCGCGCCTGAGTACATAATCCGAGCTCACAGTCCTGAAACACTATTCGCTTTCACTGGTCAGACTAATTTTTATTTACGCTGTCGAAATTTTGCACCATGTCAAGTGCCTTCAAAAGAGGGCGAAATAACTTTTAAATGAAAGGAACTTGCCAAATGGCTATTAGACAAAGTCTCCGTTCTCCTGGATATCGATTGCTTTTATCCGCTTGAGCAATCGCAACTTATTTTCCGTAAGTAGTATGTCTATCAAGCCTCTTCGACATTCGCAGATATGACTCTGAACCACTGATAAGCCTCCTTCATTGCCTCTTCTATTTATAAGCAGCTACATAAGTCTGGAATTGACCTAACAGTGTGCCTTCGATTGGTAACTAAATTCTCATTTTTGTTATCTAGTGAGAGTATCATAAAAACAAAGCTAATTGGAATTTTTTTCCAAATTCCCTTATTAGAATTTAACCACAATCTGACATGCGTGCACTAAATGCTTTCACAATTTTTTCGGCAGTTTCAGTTTCTTCTAGCTCTGCATAGCGTGTCGAACTCGATTTAATCTTAATTTATCATGGGAACGAGTGATGACTGCCTGTACCCACGTTCATGGATTCTTCTATTTGAAGGAAGTCGTTATACTACTTGGCATGTTTCCAGGTAGTTAGGAGATTAAGCGTGAGTCAAGAATATTCGAATACGATTCAAAACATGGACTTTTCTAGGCATCATAATGACGACTTACGGTACTCATACGCATGTCGGAATTTTTCATGCTTGTTGTTGATTGTGTTTAAACGAATTCTAAGCAGATTACCTCTAAGGTCTGTACTCGTTCTGGAAGAGGTTAGAGTCGTCATCAATCAACGTTCGTTCTGGAAGAGGTTAGAGTCGCCATGAATCGTAGAATCAACAAAAATCCCACGTCTCTTAAAAAATCTGAATTGGTCATCCGTGAGTATTTGTTTAGCAATGGATGCGGTGTTCGAACAACTTGGCGCTATTTGTGTTTGTCGAAGAGCCGTAGTATACTTGAATGTTCTGGCAGAATTAAATTGGGATTTATAGAGGATTTTGCTGATGCTCTGAGTTACGAATTACTGGAACTACAGTCAGTGCAGGAGTAGGGAGAGCATTTAATTAAAGCATAAAAAACATCACCTGTCCCTGGATAATCCTTTTTGAATGCCACAGAGTGAAATGAGAGTCTTTGATTTATTAAACTTTGTGAAACCGTCGAAGAACACGGTACCAACGTTAGTATCTTCTCAACGAATTTTCTTACAGCAGCTATACAGATCTGAGTAATTTTTTGAATTTCTTTAATTAATCTCAGAAGAACGACTTGTGTGAATATTCGCTTCAACAGAAGCCTTGTTGGGATTTCAACTCTCCTGGCTTTTTGATATATTCGAGTTTTTCCACCCTGATCCCCTCTCTATGTTCTAATGTTGTCAGTTTTCGAATTATTGGACATTTAAACGCATGAATGTGTTTGTGACATCATTATGTGATCACAACCGCCACCTTTTGTGGCTCTCCAATTGTATCCTAAAGTCATCAAAAAAAAATGCAAACCTTCTTTCATGACTTCTTCGCATTCATACATTAGTGTCGCTTTGCTACAGCACTTGTTTTTGTACTTGCACTAAATTATATTGAAACATTCATTTGTCGTTACGAAGCAGTGCTAATTTTTCCTCATTTTCAATTAGGTCTCTGAATGAATGAGGTGTATAGGCGTTATGATTTTACAAAAAAGCAAGACACTTTACCATCATGAACTAGGCTGTAACGTTATGTTCTACACATGCTTATACACGTCCTCTTAGGATATTGTCAGGCTAAACTTTCCTTTCCCTCTACTCTACAAGCAGTTTTTCAACCAACGACTCATATCGATCGCACATGGAATCCGTTTCGTCTGAGAATAAAATAGGGTTTATTTCAGATACAGGTTGGCACAAACAACCTCTCTGCTCCCCTCGGTCGCTGTAGAACACTGCTTCACCACCATAGGGCGTGCTAACCAAGTGACAGCCATGCTAGGGCACATGAGGTCCTTTCGAACTCGAAATTCTGAATTTTTAGTCGCCGAATGAAGTACAATGAAACGAAGGCGAATCTTCCACGCATTTCTACTGCTTGTTCTAAATCAATTTTCCAACGCTATAGATGATGGTTTGTTCTTAAGTGATTTATGCGTTTTCCTTAACAGTATGGGCTAGGACTCTAGGGGATTTCTTCAAAAAAAGAAAGCACGTCAAAAACTCGCTGAACTTCGCTAATTCCACTTATTCTACAGATTCCTACCAGAGCTATATTCAAGCTCTGGCATGTGAGTTGTCCTTTATATTTTATAGTTACCGTCATTTTTTTCTTATTTTTACACAAATTTTAATGCATATGAGGGCAATTAGAAGTACATACAACTTTTTAACAGCACCTAGTATCTAATGCGATGGCGAAGCAAACAAGTATTATTTTGAAAAACGCTACTTTAATTACTTAGAGATAGTTTTACGGACGAAGACAAACAATAATCCATTAAGCTCTTTAGACTTTCGTGGTCAAGATAAGCTTATCCATTTGAGGAATGGAGACGAATAGTGAGAGAGACTAATGGAATGAATAGCTGTACTTTAGGTAACAGGGCTGAGCTGTTGTTTATGATTAATTCATTTCCACTGCTTTTTAGCTTACCCACATCGATTACTACTATTTACAAGATGATTACATCTAGAAGGTTGACTATCAGTGGCGTCATGATGGAAAGCTGCCAAATCATCAATCAACTGCTACGACGTTTGATTGACTTCCTAGGTTATCGCTGAAAAAATCTTTTTTGAAAGTTGGCATGTGTACAGATTCCGTTAAAAGGAACTTTCAATTTTTTTTTGAATGTCGCTCAAGTAAAATCTGCTCTGCATCCGTTCGATTATAACATTGTCCGTTGATAGAAAGCAAAAATAAGTGACATTAAAGTGACAAATAAGTGACGATTTTACTGAAAATTTTCAAGACAGCAGCACATCCTGCTTATCCGACCAAGTGCAAACGCGTTTCATAAAAGTCTGCAGTGAGAACTCGACATCTTTGCCAATGTGTTGGTGATGGACGGTTACAATATATTATCAGAAATTTGAATGTGTCTTCCTGTTAATAGCCTTAACAGTACATTTTGAAATGTTTTATGTCGTCTCCAATTTCTGTTTTCTCCCTATTAGAATATTGACCAAGTCTTTTATTGAGTTATCCTATAATTTCTCCCGTGCAATTGCTTTATCCAACTTTTTTTCTATTTCAAATCGAGTTATTGCTAAAAGGCTGTGGTATGCTGGAGAATGTTCTAGTAGCTTGGACAGAAGCTGAGATATGGCCGTAACACCATCGCTCGCCATCAAAATGAAGTAAACTAACTCAAAGTTATTTCTTGATGGATACCTCGTGCACTAACCGACCACGACCGCACAGGACGCCTGGCCAACTGCGAAAGTCTTCTGCTGTAAGCGCACATGCAAGACTAGCTCAAGTCGATCATCATTGGAGATGAGTTCTGAATTTACTACGAGAACAACACGCGCTACGTCTAATGGCTGCATCGCAGTAAATACCCGTCAACTCAACCATAGCGCAAATTCCATGTTTGAAAGAATATGCCCTCGGCTTCCGGGATTAGCAGGGCATGCCGTGAAAAACTGCGCGACAAAAAGCAGACCATCAACGTCGACGTCTACGGGAAACGACAACTCAAGAAATTTGGCCGCGACACTGTGAAAGAAACGCCAGAAACGACAGCTTCGCCATTCTCCAAGATAACGCTCAACGTCACATTGCAAAGTCGACTCTCCACACTTTGGCGAAACTGGATTTGATCACCGAGCCGCATCTATCATACAGTCTGATACCGCTCTATTGCATTATCATCTTTTCCGTTCTCTGGAGCGGCATCTGTTGGGAGACAAATTTTAACGAGTAACTAGCTCAAAGTGACCACATTGATTTCTTCGCTCGCCAGCCTTATTCTTTCTCAGAAGAAGGCATCCAATCCTTGCCCGGAAAATGATTACATGCTCTAAATTATGATGATAATTAAATCCCTGATTTCTTCGAATAAATGAATAATAGCTCGATTTAAAAAAAAGGTGTTCAACTGCTACAGAAATAATTGCGAAACCGCCAAAACGCATCTAAGCCGAAATTTAGCCAGGAACGGAATGTAATGCACCAGATCTCGAAAACACGGCCGAAAACATTTCAAAAGTGATAGAAATTATGGGGCAACCCGGTGACTACAGGTGGAATACTACCTCCAATCCACGATCGATTCAAGCTGTATATTTTTTTTGACTACTTCCTACCCCTCTTTGATCATTTTTTATTCATCAGGAGCTGATTTTGCTTTTATGGTGTTTTCCGAGGTATATTCTCACATTTGCCCCTGAGGAATGAATGTGTGGAATTCGATAGGATTTAGATTTTATTCGGCTTTTCAAAAACAGATCAAAACACTTTAGCCGACACCTTCCAGAGCACTTTCTGCAATTGCGTCAATATTATTTAGAGCCAGTTCAATGATCATTTTGGCGAAGTTCATTATGCAAGGTACCTTCCCGGTTATTAAATCACTCCCAGAACATACTAACCGCCATCAAACATTGCATATAGGCGCTAGTGAATAGGTCAACAATGACTAACCGCTTACTGTTTCTGAAATTATATAATATTTGTTCTCCTCTTTGCAGTACGTACTCGTCCTGCACAGATCTTTTTTGATGAATTTCCTAATGCTAAAAAGGACTTTTAATGGAAGAGACACTTTACACGTATGAGATATAGGGGCGCAAGTTTCAGTTTTGCTTCAGTGTCTTAGTGCATGTCTGCACTTTGTATTCTCGACTAGAATCTACGGGTCACAGTCTTTTTTACGGATACTTGTCTCGTCACACGCTTGAAGCGTTTGTAGATGAGTATACCCGAGTATCCTAAGAATTGATGATTGCACGCATTGTCGCAGCATCTGGCATAGAAAATGAAAATGCCCTATGTATACTGAGTCCATCATGGTTGAACACGCCTAGAACGTTAAACGGTATTATTACATATTTTGGACAGGACATGATCTAGGAGGACATGATCTCATCGAACCTTTGTTTATTTGGCAACTGTCAATGTCTTCAAGGGTTCAGATTCTTCAGAGCCTGAAGAGATCACATTAATACGTAACTCACATGCTTTGACTCTCATGACCTAGGGCAGGGTCATATCAAAACCTAATTTCTTCAAGTCTGGAGAAGATTTTGAAATATGAAACACCGTTTCCGTGGAAGAATCGGATCAATGCATTAAACTCTCCACGCGTTTTGAATTGATTCGAAAATCCCAACAGTGCATCAAAAGGAGGAGTATCGTGTTATCTTGTATGAGCTCAACCCGTGCCCTGGGCTGATTTTTTGGGCCTAAAACAAGCATATCTTTCACCACTCAGTGCAGACGGTCTGTATCAGGACGAATGGCAGTTGAACGATCGACTTAAACCATTGGCCTTGGAGAAGACGAAACGCGGCGACACGTTGGTTCAATCAAAACTGCTATTGAGATTTCCTGTTAGGTGTAATCAGCAAAGAAAATATGACTGATTGTTTTTCTCATGATCAAAGGAAAGTCGGCTTGTATTAGCAAGTGAAGGACTTGTTTAGGTTTTGTATTCTTGCTCCTGGAGTCATGACAGCGACTGACTGCATAAAATGCGCCGAATCTGACCTTTCCAGGCTGTGAAGAAGGCTAAACTGCCGAAATGTTAGCAATCTCTGACAAACATATCACATATTAAAGAAAACATTGCGCTGTGAGGATGCTATCTGGCAACATAGGAACATATGTCTTTAGAACCTTTTCTTGAAAGCTGTTCTCACGTACAGCCAGCTGGGGTCACTTAGCCACGAATATAACTCTAGATCCTAGCTGGGCTTTGAACCCGCGATTGCTCTCTTTCGGATGCTCAGAAAATGAGTAATTAATAAACAAAGCTTGGCGCTCTACCAACCATCTCTAGTGCATTTGAAGGTAGGAAATTGAACGTAATAGAATACTTATTTGAAATATGTTCTGATCATTACATCAGTCTACTCTAATGATGTGGGACTTCCCTAATCGGTTCAAGTCGTATCATCTATTGTGTTGTTCAAACGCGATTCCAATAAACTTTCTTCACACAGTAGCGCCACTTTTACAGACGACATTAATACACTTACACGGCGACTTTGCTCCATCCCCTGGATTTATCCGCGCTTTTGAGGACCCAGATTTTCAGAAATCAAAAGATGGAGGCACAACTGGAATAAATAGCCGTTGAAGAAAGAGATGTATGTGGAATCACGCGAAAAATCAGTTCTCACGTAGGCTTCTCAGTAAACCGATATATGAAAGCTCGTTTTAGAGTAAAATGGGAATGAACATTCCGTTTTTTATAAAATTTTATGGCATAAATCACGATAACGACCACCTGTGTTTACAATTAGTGGTATCCTAGCTCTAGTAATTCATTAAAGAAGTGATGACATAGCGATGGCCTCGGTGGTGTAGTGGTAGCAGGCGCCCCCGTTGTGAGTGATTGTGCTTTCAGCTTCTATCTGAGGTAGAATTTTGCTTACAACTCGATTTTCTCAGGTGTATATTTGGAACGCGCGGTGGACGAGTGGTTGTAATGCTCGTCGCGACACGCGTATAGCCCAACCCCTCCCCACCCCCTTCTCCCTTCCCATCATTCACCGGCATTCAACAAGGAACGCCCTATAGAACGCCATAGCCAGACTGTCCTTGAGGTTACAAGGAGACGCGCTCAACCACTATGCTACAAGTTTCAAAAACAGTTCGAAAAAACGAATCAAATTCTAAATCTACTGAGATCTGCACAGTGACAAAAACAGTGTGAAAACGGGTAATAAAGCGCCAGAGAAATGTTTTGGAATCCAGAATTAGACTCTTAAGGCGCTAAAGAAAGGCTGAAGATCATGTATAAGATAAGTCATTTTTGTCACCGAAAGTACGAAATTATCAGACTTTTGAGTCTTCACACTTACTCCAACTCCACCTCTTCATCGCCTCACTGACACGAAGTAGGACGTCTGACCGTGACTTCCACTAAGAGACAGTGATCCAACGAATGAAATCTTAGCCAGTCAGCAACATCTCGATTACATAAAACCGCATTATGGCATACGCCATTTTTTGGCAACGTTTTATACTGATGACGTTAACGATGACGTTAGCAATGTATCATATTGCTACAAGAAATATTAGTGTTCAACTGATAAAATACTACAAACCAAATAAGTAAAGCTGGTGATTCCGAAAGAAGCCTAGTGCTTTCGATCAAATGACTAGCTAGAAACTTACCCAATACTTTTGCTAATTGATATTTTCCAGATCCGGCCCGATTGGTGGTGCGGCCTGATTCTTCCACAGTCGCCGCCGAGTCCAAAATCAGTTTCTTCTGCCGCGCTGACGGGAACCCTTTACCGAATATTGTATGGAGAGTGAACGGGGTTGTACCTGTCGATTCACGGTATTTACAATTTTTTGATAATAGCTTAGGACTTTTCTTTTAACTTACTGATCCATGCATCGACTGTCAGTAAAAACCTCGCGATAAACATTCAATCTAAAATTTAAGAATATTTAAAGCCTTACCCAAGGTTGGTAAGCCAGGGTCATACACGAGTATTTTGGATTTCTCGCCCTGCTCGTCAGTGACCCACGCTCCACACTAAGCCCCGCATTGTAGAGCAAGGAGGGAGGCGCATGTGGTGACTGCACAGTGCATATTGACTCATTTAACTGAACTTTAATTTTTACAAGTGTCTGATTTGCTGTTCGTTTACCATATTTGTTATTCTTCCCTAAATGCACATTTAGTGATGAAAGAGTTCAAAGTATTTCTGTGAAGAAGTGATATAAATTTTTAGGCACTTTTCCGTTTCGCACCGCGGAAATGTAAGCCGATCCCTTTCGCTGGACAAGTACTTTCAGAAGAGTGTTAGTAATTATTTGAAAGCTTGAATCTCTGGCTAGTGCGCTACATGGTTCTTCTTGAAAAGACCCATTTATAACGCTTCAGCGAAAGAGAACCTTTTTTTTTTTGCTTCAACACGCGCATATTTCTCGCACTACAGAGCTTTTTCTTCAGGTTATTAGTAAATATTTGATAGCGTAAGATTTAGCGACCTCAACGCCGTTCTTATTTTTTGGAAAGTCCATTTCTTTGCAATACAGCAATAAAATTAAGATATATTCACATACAGGTGCGTGTGTTTTTTTGTCTAGTCTTATAGGGTGTAGGAGGGGCACAGGGGGTCTGCCAGCGATTTCAACACGGCCATGCATTGACTGACGCACCGACAGGTCACATAGAAATGCGAATTTTATTATTTAATGAAAAAATTGTTTCTTTGCTTCAAGAAGAAATTCTAGGTGAAACGTAGGGCCTTGATACTAAAAGATATTCTCTGTACGTTCATGTGCTTTTCGTGCTTCCACTGCAGCAACTGTTTGATCGCGCGGCCGGTGGGAAACATAATTTTATTTTCTAATCTACACCCTTATGAAAGGGTCTTTTCAAGATAACGGTTAGGTACCGCGCTAACCAAAGATTTAAGCTTTCTCTCTATAATCAAACACCCTTATGGAAAGTTGTTGCCCAGCGAAAGGGATCGGTCAACAATTCTGTGCTATTAAAAGAGAAGAGCTGAATTTCTTATAACAGTAATAAGGAGAGAGCACAAATATTTCACATCTACAAATATTTTCCTCTCCTATACTTTTTATGTATTCTCAAGATGACTATTCAGATTGTTGTGAAATCGCTACCGACCGGCTTGTCCCACGCTGCGAATAGAACCAGTACTGAGTTCGGATAATCAAACCACCATTTCATGCTCAGCTGACAACGGAATAGCCAATCCTGTGGTGGGCGATGCTGTCGTTACCGTTTTTGGACCGAGGTACTGTAGAATTAGTAGGTCGTTTCATCTAATCAATAACTGCAGTCAGACGTTTCATAATAGTTTCCATGTTAGCCATCTCCATTTTACTCTTGATTTTACTACAAGTACAATCCATGTAGTTTTTCATACATAATACACATGCATATTAGCAATTTTAGCTAACCTTCCTTCCGGATTTCCCGTCATCGATTCCCATCCTACGCTCAAATCCGTTGAGCAAGGCAGAACGGCTCATGTAACATGCAGGGTAAAATTCTTTGAAATCATCCTTATAACACTTTGAATTTTTGAACTTTTAGGAAATTAGAAAGCTCTATGTCATTTATTCCCTACTTTTATGATGCACTATGGTTTCCCGTGTTTGTTCAACATTTTTCAGGATACGCGTGCTGCAGGGGTTAGAGAATTCCTGCACTTCGTTGTGTTCTTTGATTCGATTGATCTCTCTCGCTAAAATCATGAATCATCTGTCCCCCAGAAATAAACAAGTTGCACTTTTCTGGAACAACAGCGGTGAATCAAGTTAATAAGTGGCGGATCCCTTAAAGAATTAATCATCGCAGAATGAATTGGTTTTAGCCACTCATATTGTCCACGCCATCAGCAAGTGCTCAAATGATCGTTCAAGTGCTGTTCTAGGATACCTAGTCATGCACTTACCTCGTGCGAGGCTCGACAATTCTTTCAGTTCTTTAATGCCGTCGTTCTGCAGCTGTCATAACGCAAATGGTCGCATTCATGTCCGAGTTCAGTAGTGCCTTGAGGGTGTGTCAGCCTCCCTCATTGATATTATAGTTGGTAAATGAGCCACTGATTTCCCTTGAAAACCCGAGATAACTCCGCAATAGAGGTTTCAGACCATCCACAGTAAGTCGCCGACTTTTGTGTGGCAGCGATGAAATTGCTTTTTTGTGACTCTGATTTTCAAGAAGCACAGCAACTTTCCTCGGAATTTGGATGGCGGACAGTAGCACAATAGTAACGATGCCTTTCATTATGTGTTTTAGAAGGAGCTTTGTTCAAGGGTCACAAAGCACATCGCCACTCATAGGCAGGGAAATAGTATCAGACTCATTTGAGGCCAGCTCTTTCCCTCTGATCCACATGGGAGCGCACTAACATGCTATCCCAAGAGGCGACCGAGATTCCACTTGACTAACATTCAGCGAACTTTTTGACGAAGACCGAAAAATCTTCAAGCGGCATCCGAGTCCAGATGGAAAAAACGTTTGAGGACCTCCGTGAATGATGGATGCGAAGGAACGAATCGAACGCGGGAAATGTAGGGTTGTCATAGAACATGTGAGACGGGTCATGAGAAATAAAGTAAAAATTAAGATAGCGACCTTTCACCTTTTCTGATGGGTGTGAATTCTCTGATCCATGGAGGGATTAATTCCTTCTTGTCTGTGATGTTGTAACAACTCCGATCTAAAACTTTTTCCTGAAAAATATTTTCCGCCCTTTGAAATTTTTTTGGAGATTTTCCAAGCTAATCGTCATCAAATCCAAGATTCCCACTCGACAAAACACGATAGTGTTTGATAAGACGACTATGGCCTGTTTACATGATTTTCTTTTTGAAAACGCGATATGAACAACCAAGTTTGCACATATTTTTTGATAATTTGTAATTCTGTCGTCTCCTATGTTCTGCTTCATTTAAATGGCAACACGTTTATGACTATATGTTTCCTATGAGGGGACCTGTGAAGCATCGCCTTGAGCGGAAACGGGGTATTAGTTGAAAATAAAGCAAATCACCACGTGCAAGCCTTACAGTTAGCCAATGAACTCAGTTCCTAGTTGATGGTGCACGATATCAACAGAGAAATAGAAACTTCTTCTGGACTAAATTCCATCTTGAAGTACATGTTGGCATCTCAAATTTAAGCCCATATCTATATCCTAAAAATAAGCCACGTATTTATAGGAAGCGTCTCGAGATTTTCACGTGAAAGAAATCCGCAGCATGTTTTCGTACATTTTTGACCACTGTGGATTGCAAATTTCATCACTTTTGACTGCAATTCACTAATTTTGTAAAGTTGCAAATCAGTGATCAGATATATTTAGGTTCGAGGTGATCCAAGACCCAAGGTATTATGGCTGCGAGACCTAGTACCTATTGACATTCGAGCGGAAGGACGTTATTCTGTTTCCACCATGGGAAATCCAGGTATGACGGACTCGTTTTTGCAATCGTCACCCCTTGAATCCACTAGTTATGTGAAACTATTTATCAGTTCTGGCTGAACTAGCTGCTGTGGAAGTGTTTCTCAATATTTGCTTCTAACTGTTCTTTTATACTGCTTTGTGTTTTTCAACTCCTTGACACTCTGGTACAACTCAGATTGACTCCTTTGTCAAAAAAGACGTTCGAAATGGTCCTCATTTTGACGTTGGCACATGTTTGATAACGAATAAGAAGATTGTAAACGAAGCTGGCGATCATCCGATTCGCTCGTGAAACTATGTATAAGTTAAGGCAGCAATATCTTGAACTGGAGATTCTAGTAATGGTTACGTATTTAGTCAAAAAAATATCATAAGTTTGATTGAGTCTATTTAGGAGAATTCAGGCTGTCAAATTTATAATTTCAAGGGCTCAATCGTGAGTGTTGGATACCAAAAGTTTTGAAAACCACTTATAATGTAGAGAAACTTGGTCAAGGAGTGCATGAAAATCCCATAGAAAAAAATACCACTAAATGATTCATGAAGGCAAAAAAAGTTCTGAACTAAGGCAAAACGTTATCATTGAGAAATTTCCCAATGATTACGAAAGGCTCATTTTTTAGGAGCGCTGATGATCCAGCAGGCGAAAGAAGAGGACCAAGGAAAATACGAGTGTGTGGCGAGGAACAGCTATGGGGTTGTGCACTCCAAAGCCGCCCATCTCTACGTGAAAGGTCAGGACTCTTTTCCTTACTTTCCCTTTATTTTAAATTCTTTGTATTGCTTATACAGAACTAGCTTCTTCTTCAAAAAAATTACTTGAATATAGTCTCAATATCTTCTGTGATTCTGAAAAGGAGAGCATTGATTTCTCCTTCACGTAATAACATTCGAGATAATCAAAAAATAGAAAAAAATAGTAGCCAAAAAGAAATGAAGAATGCATCGATTTTCGGTTACGTCTTGTTTCAAGTCCCAAGACCGACTGTCTATCAACCTCGGCATGTTTCAGTAACTCTTATTTTTTCCCTCTTCTTGAGCGAAGCACAGGAGTTAAATCCAAACTCTATTCACACAATCAAACAGCTAACGTTTCGCCAGGTTGCCTTTGTCAGAGCCTGGATAGGTCAAAGCTATTCACATTCAATCAGTTAAACACTTTCATCACTTTTCCAGAGAAAACTGTCAGACCTAGATTTCAATCGCATCAAGCACAAAGTCAACCTTAAGCATGCTCGCCGCTTTTATTATATGTCTTCCACTGAATGAACAGGTGAAGAACAACGGAACGGTGATCACGTAGGCCAGTAGTGCACTATACCCATCAAACAACAGTCTTATGTACTGACTCATATCACGGGTGATTACGAGGCATTCTTCTCTGCGGTTCATAGTTGGATTGGTCGTGTTTATCAGAACGCCTCAAGTATCTTTCGCGCTGATGTTTTTTGCTCCTGCTCAAGGATGGTGACCTCTACATCATATTCTCCGGCATGCTTTTGGGCTCAATGCATACTGGCGGGGTGCTTTTTCTAGTATGGCGCATGTCAGCTGAGTGTTCTTCTGTGCGAGCATAGAGCGGCCTACCCGTTTCGCCAATATATTTATCGTCGCACGCTTGGCAAGAGATTCGGTACACTGTGCCTACGCTCATGCAATCACCGTTTCTACCGTAAGGGCACATTCGGCAGTTTTTTGTTGTGCAAAGGCGGTCATATGAACGATTACGAACTAATTGGCACCTAAGAGTATTTGGTGGTATATTTGTTACTGACACCAGATGCTCTAAGCCTGCTCTTCTCGAACAACGTTTTATAGCCGTACTTATCTCATTTGAAAAGAACGAAAGGATAAACGGGATCTTACATTCTCTAGAACTTTCGTGCACGAACGTGTTGTTTCCTTTAAACCTAAGCCGGGGGGTTAGAAAGTTATATCCATTGGAATTGGCTATTTTCCGAGCTAGCTTTTCGGATTCTCTTTTCTGCTCCTCTCCGGTGCACACACCGGCGGCATTTCGAGACATGTTTTTTACTAACGCCTTCTTTATGTGCAAGGGATGAAAGGAGAGATAGTGAACCAGGATATTTTTATTACTTGGCTTTCGTTACCACTTTGTAGGTTTATCGCTTGAGTTTATTTGCACGTTCGCAAAAAGAAGCCAGTCATCTTTTGGTGTCTTACGGGTGAATTTCATATGCTTTGACTGTTCGATTAGCAGCTTGCAGCAACTGTCTAGCTCTCTTTGAGTCGAACAGAGATGACCTAGCAATCATCTATATACCTACAATAGAGTAATGGGCGAAGATCAATCACTGGAGCTTCTACTTTGGACATGAACGCAGTAGCTCGGTTAGGCGCCAGTCGCTGCCCCATTACCAAGCCTCTAGTTGGGAAGAATGCCTCGTAATCATCCGTGATATGAGTCAGTACTAAAACTGTTGTTTTGATGGGTATAGTGCATTACTGGCCTATGTGATTAGCGTTCCGTTGTTCTTCACGTGTTCATTCTGTATAAGACATATAATAAAAGCGGTGAGTATGCTTAAGGTTGACCTTGTCCTTAATGCGACTAGAATCTAGGTCTGACAATTTTCTCTAAAAAAGTGATGGAAGTGTTCGACTGATTAAATTGTGAACAACTTTGACCCTTTCCAGACTCCGACGAAGGCGATCTGCCGAAACGTTAGCTTTTTGATTGTGTGAATAAAGTTGAATTTAACACCTCGTGCTCCGCTCAAAAAAAAGGAAAAATAGGATTTTGGTTACTCAGCGATTTTTGAATGCTCGAAATAAATCCTCAAAATGATCTATTATTCAGCCGCTTTCTTAAGAGAACGAAGTTGCTGTAGAGTGATAAGGACCTGTATACGGCTACATTTTCTGACTGTAATTTCCAACCTTTTTCTCTTGGATCATATTTGTTTGTAGATATGACAGCGATTTCCATATTAAATGAAGGGATATTCATGTGGCACATTATTACTACGGGTGTAGCTGTTGCATAGCGAATTGGATTAAGAGATATAGTGGGGTCGTGTGGTCTCATTCGGTTCCCTCTCGCTCATAACACCGGCACAAAATTCCCACTTCAAGCATTATTGTTTGCCATAACTTTTACCACCACTGTAATGCATTTCAGAGTAACCGCAAAGTCTCTTCAATGAATATCGTTGTTCCAAAAAGTTTTTCTTCGAGTTTGATTGATCTACAAATCGTCTTTATTCAGTGACAGTTCTTCTCTTCTAACTTTTATAACAATTCTCTTTCTTTAACTTTCTCTTCTGATGAGTGTCTACTGCAAGTATTACAATACTATTAATTCAACCGTAGGAAACTAAAAAAGAAGTGGAAGATCGTTTAGTCGTTTAATTCCATCTTTTTTCTCTTCCTGAGAATCCAAAGAGTTTGATTAACTTCTAAGTTTCCTATCATTTGCCCAGTCAAACGTTCAGACTTAAGAAGTTTTCCATGCTAAACCAGGCAAATGTTCTATTCGACAATTTATGTATGGTGTAAATCATATGATTTCGAACTCAAAAACCTGTGGTTCGCATTCTGTTTGTTACCGATGAGAACTTAGTAAATCATTCGCTACTCAAAATGCTGATCCTGATATCATAAGCAGCCCTCTGGAAACCTCATGGAGAATGTCATTCTCTGTCAATTTTGTAATCTCTCACTTACAGATCTCTTGCCTAGTTTTTGTAACAGCTATATGACGGAACGTTGCCTTGTGTTGCTGTCATTCCGTTTGCCATTTGTCATCAAACTCGCATCTGGCCCTTATGAGTCTGCAGCCCGGAGAATAGAAAATCACACATTGCTTCCTCTTCTTCCTCTACGAAGTCTGTCTTTCTTTCTTCACTTGGTTGATATCTCTATATTAGTAACTCTTGCGCACTTTTCTTATGCGTTCGTGCTGGTTTGCCATCGAAAGACTCTTCAAATAGTCGGATTCAGTGTGCTTCAAATTCTTCTCTACGCGGTTCTTCGAGACTTCCAAATTCTTCTACACTTTCCTTTGCAAAAAATGCGGTGATATCCAACTGTTTGTGTTAGTTCATAGAAAAAGAAGAACTTCTTTTTTTGAGTAATTAATTTATATGTTCAAGTAATAAATCAGGCCTATAAACTTCTTTCTTTTTGGAAAACGCAAGAAAACTAAGAAATTCTCAATTCATTGTTTATAAAATACCTGCTTTTAAATAGATCAGAACTGCCTATAAATAATTGCTTCCCACGTGAACTTGCACTAGTGAATAGATTTTTAAATTAAAGGCGCATAGAAACCGTTAATTGGAAAACCTTTCACCGCAGAATGCCTAGAGTATCGTCGTTCTCAATGCTCGTCATAATTTCGAAACATTTGCGGCGAAATTTAATTTTACCAAAATTTACGATCGCCCATAAATGAAAGTCAAAGCAGCCAATCGCCAGAAATGAATCAATGAGTAGATAGATCAAGAATTTTGACTATTTAAGTGTAGATCTATTTTATAGATACTCATAACTAGTGGACTTCTTGAGAGTAGTGCAATGAAATTATGATGATTTGAGCAAATTGATAGCCACTCATTTTGGAGGTTGAGGATCGGTTTCCTACATGTATCCTAAGTGATCGGTCGATCAGTCCATCCGAAACGTCGCGTTTTTCGCTTATATCTTAGACTTACAATAATTTTTCAATAGCTCGAACCTCTAACATTCTTCAAAATTGTGTTTGGCTTTTTCGAAGAACTTGTTACTGTGCTATAATAATGAAAAAAAAACAACGTTTCACCCTTGGCACGCATTTTTTGCTCGAATAGTGATTGTGAGTAGCTTCTCACCAAAGTTTTAGGACCTATTCTAGCTTAATAAACGGTGAATTTGAAACCGAGTTCGGTTTTCCTAAAAAGTCCTCATGAGGCGAAAAAAGCATTACGTTCTGCTAGACTCTATGCATCAAAGACATTTGATCATTTAAAAAAATGATGAAGCATCAGGAGATCGAAAAATTGAAAAAATCTCTCCCTAAATGGAGAAGAAATTAGTAAATAAATAACGAAACTTTTTTTTTTTCGGAGCCGCAAGTAAAATCGTTGCACGCAGTGCGGATCGCGAGGACGCAACTTTTGATATATAGTCTTTTCCTTTGTGCGAAAAAATACGTGGGTTGAATTATAAAAGACAGTTTGTTCTATCGCTGTGAATTAGTAGCTTCGGTTATCATTCTACAAAATGTTTTTTCTACTTTCGCAATCGGATTAGTTAACCCGTTGCTTGAACTTTTTCTACTGTGAAATTCAAACAGCGGGCTGACTACTCCGAGTGCAAAACGTAATCTCTTTTCGATCTTACAGCGTTCAGTGAAGACATTTTCAGAAAAAGTTTGGTTTTCTAGAAAGTCCTTATGAAGCGAAAAAAGCTTCCTGATTGCGAAAATTTATGCTATCGAATGGCCATTGGATAGCCAATAAATAGCCGCCCATAGACCTTAGACGACCAAAAAATGATCGCCGAGTGTGAAACGTAATTTTATTCTCGCTGCTCCAGCGCGTTACGAACAACTTTTTCAGAAAAACAAAGCAAAGTATCGAAATTGCTAAGGATTAAGCTTTTGAATGGATTGCAAAGTTAAAAGAGAGAAACTCTATCCTACAAAAAAAGCCCTCCGAAAAGCGTTTATTTTTGAAGAAATACGCCGTCCCCAATGGGTTAGTTATAGGAACTGCTGTTGTCATGAGAATTGCAGCTGCATTGTCCTAGAAAAGCTGTAAGACATACTTCCTACCTGCATATGATTAGAAACTTCCGCGAGGAAAGTCATGTAAACCTTACCTTAAGATCCGAGCAGAGTTTATGTCCAGCTAGCATTCAGACACTATAAGGAAAAACTACAACATTATCTCAAAAACGCAGCAAAATCAACGTACGAAAATTCTTCATTTACGAATGACAGCTGCCTCAATGAAACAAGTCGAAAATTTTCTACGATCCACAGACGTGTGAGTGAGAGTCATCCAAGGAACTGGGAGAGTAGTCATTATATAGACACTCAAGTTCCGGTAACTAGCAAATTAAGCCCATCAAAGCAAGAGTTCTGTAGAGATGATGCGTTTCTGAAAAGAAAAACTTTTTGAATAACTTTTTCTAAGGTTTCTTGAACAATGACAGCACAATACATTTACTTGGTTCTTATGGAAAGTTTCACCGTCCATCTATAGTCGAAAATTCTGGAAGGAAATTTTTCATCAACGTCCGCAGGCTTTCTTTTCGGTTTTTTTAGCGTATACATCAATTGAAACCCTGAAGTTTCACTTTCAAGTTCACTAACCTAATCTAATCAGTGATTTCTAATCAGTAATTTATTCTTGCCATTTATAATTTATCGAGCTCGAAAAATTGTCGTAGCGCGATCACTCGTCATTCATCATTCGCCTGGTGAGTATCACTTGTTCCATGTGCTCGCATGGGCAAAGTCAAGTAATGAAGACACTGACATGCTCATCTGTCACGTATGACAAAAACCGGGGTAGAAAAGTTTTTGCATGACGACTAACGATTTATAGTGGCATAGTAGTGCACTTGGCTTATAAATCTGTAGCAATAGCAGCCGTATTCATCAACTATCCTCACCTTAAATCCTATTCTATGAAACGAAGTTTGACCTCAGAAAGTCAAGTATTCAATTCTATCCAATCTCTGCCTTAAATGCTGCCAATAGTGCACCATCGTTCTTTGTCAAAAGGCATCGAAGCATCGAAGTACAAACTTCAATCATAGCGGTCTGTAAACAACTGCAGGGTTTTTTCGGACCCATTCACTGTGGGAATTGACTATTCAGATTTTCTCGTGGTTTTCTTTCTAATTAGCGGCACAGGCGTGCATGGCACAATGCTCAGAGAGCTGCTCAGTAACACAAACGTGGTGGTTGGTTCGATCCAGCGTCTTAGGCCCATCAAACCTTACAGGATCCGCAGATTGGTACAAGACTTCTCTGAGAAGATAGTAGCATTAACTTGATACATTAATAGGTTGTAGCGAGTCACTATAGGAGCCAGACATGCATTCAATCACCTCTAACGATGCTTAATGAAGTCGGGTGGATTGCGCATCCCTCAGAGATTGATCAAAGCCGACGCCTTTGGCAGCTTTTCGTAGCACTGGAAAATTGAGTGTGGTCTTGTTTGCTTAGTCTTTTGCACAGGTATCTCATATTTCTGCATTGCCGTATCGCTTGTGTTAAGCTCACAACAAAATCCTTTTCTAGCCTGACGGCGTTTGTTATTTGGTGACCGTTGAATTACTGATTAGATACTTTCAAAATGAGACAAACAACCAGGTTCATAGGAATATTTTACGTTACTGAGATATAAAAGGATGGAGCTTTCGGCGTCGATCAATCCTTAAGGGATGCGCCATGCATTCGTCTTCAATTCTAAGCTTCGTTTGAAGTGATTTAATGCATATTCGGCTCTTACAATGGCCCGTTGTGGCCTAGCGCTGTATCGAGTCAGCGCTGCTTATCCTCTGAGACAATTGGGGTGCTAATTCACCGATTCCGGAGGGATGAATCGCTTGGTGAGCCATGAGCGCCACATCGAACCATCGACCGTGTGTGCGACGCAGAGCATTTCTAACCACTGCGCTCCATCGTAAAATGTATTAACAAAATACGTGGACATAGACTTAGCGCATCGTCATTCCTTCGGCATTCATCCCACCCATCAAGAACATTACGGGTCACGGGGTACTCATAAAGCATCTGGATTGCGAGCAATACTCCATTTCCCGACGATATCGCATTATGGCTGTGGCCGTTGATCGGCAGATGTTGTACACGAAAGCAAGGGCTCTTGAACCGGTTTCGATGTCCACTTGGGAGCAATCCGACGTTGGTTTGTGGAGATCTAACGCAGGAAAAGCTCTGAACGTGATGTTAATGCAACCGATAAGGCATTCACCTCTTGACTTACACATTTTCGCTTCCTCTCGTTGTTTTGGAGTAAGATCGATCACTCTGCTTATGTGGATAAAATATAGAAAATAGGTTTTACTACAATAATTTTCCTGGAAATCCTCCCAATACTCATTACGTACCACATTATGTATCGTCTTTTCAATTATTTCTCTCTTCTTTTCCCCAAACAGTTGATTATTCCATCAATTTTAGATGTCTCATAGATAATTCACCAATGAAGTTAGTGCTGATTTACCAAGCCTTCGGGTCGGTCAGCGCCTTTTTAGGGCATACACTGCCCTTACATCTCTTTGGTATCGAGACACACATCAACGCAAGCGAGTTCGGTTTGTGACTTGAGTAGAATTGTTGTGTTGATACTAAATACGTTATCTTAAAACTATCGATAACGGGTAAGAGCAGGAATTTGAGCTAGAAAGGTTTCTGTAGTGAATGGCAGTTAGTGCGAAGATAATTTTGGAGAGGTTATCTTATTTGATCGCATTTCAGTTCGGCGAGTCCCACCGTATTTTTCTTACAAACTGGAAAAGATCTACCGTGTTGGGGCCGGAGGCAGTGTGAACTTGACGTGTGTCGCAGTCGGATTTCCTATGCCAAGAGTGTTCTGGAAAAAGAGTGACGATGGCAAGTTAATCATTTATTATTTCATTATTACAATTTATTGACGTAAAACTGTTTGATAAACCGTGGCATCAACTGCCTACTAATCTGTTTACTCGATCTCTCTCACCACAAGGTCATACGTGATAATAACAAGAAGTTGTAGTGATGCTCAGCGATCCGGCAATGGCACCGATTGGTAAGAATGTGCTCACTCTAACCAATGTTGAACAGTCGGATAACTTTACTTGCGTTGCTGTTAGCAAGCTGGGTAACATCGAAGCCACCACACTAGTCGACGTGCAAGGTATTGTCTTAAAATTCAAGCCCTTTTTTTAGACTTTTTTCATTTTTAAGGAACTTTGGAAATGCATTGGTAATTTGAAAAACCGCACTAGTTGTTTTTTTTTTCGATTCTTCGATTTTAATTCAATCTTTCTCATTTTGAATTAATTACTGAATCTTAATGGATATTGAAGTAACAGGTAAATGAACGTGTCCGCAAGATTGCTGAGAAAACGAACAAAGCTCGGAAGCAATGGCATCGGGCATGAGATTACTTTTTCTGGAACCTCCCATCGACCATCGAGGCTCAGCCTTGCTTTGTTTTGAATTAGTCGTGCACCGTGCAACATGTGAGCTTCCCCATGAGCTAAACATTTGTTCGAGGTCACTTCACGTTCTGAGTTTTGCTCGTATCACAGCATTTTTGTGTTTGTATTTAGCATCGTACCTGCAATAGGAGGAAAACAAGCGGTAAACGAAAAGTTAAGGTACAAATAAAGAAGTATTCAAGAGAGATTCCTGAGTAAATGTGAGAGAAAAAAAGCCGGCTAACGGACATCCAGTGTACAATTATCCATGCAATCTTGATATGAGCTTTATTCGGCTGATATTTCGACGTCTTCGTCCTCTTCTCGTCGAAAATTCAAGTTGATTGCGCACAGTCGTAAGTTCCTCTTTGTGTATCTTAGCCTTCGCTGGTGTTCGAGCCAAATCTTCTTCACTAGAGCACTACTCAACAACGTCACTCGGCGATGTCCGTATCTACAAGATGCTTGGTGTGCTAATTACCCGTTGATTGTGCATAATCGATATGACTCATCTGCTTCGAAGACGAAGATGTCGAAGCGTTTGCCGAATAAAGTTGATTCATTAACCTCGTGGAATTAGCTAAATCATAAAAAAAACTCAGTGGCACAAAAGTGATAAAAAGTGACATGCAAAATGTTTGCGTCAGACGGGACTAGGATCCTCACCTTACTCTTTCCGGGAACGAGTGCTCTAACCCATTGCACTACTGACGCCCATTTTGCACAACACTCTTTCTAAGCTCTGTTTGATCATAAAAGAAGCTATTCTTGAATGTTAATACCGACTCTAGAAAGTTGTAATTGAAAGGAGACAACAAAAATTAATCAGAGAGGAGTTCAAACTATTTCACTATGCTGCACACTGATCAAGTATCAGGTTAAGGGCAATTAGATAAAAACCCTACGGCGGATGTTTTTAACATTCTTAATCATCTTCTTCTCACCTTCATTATATTAATCTGCACTAAAATCATATAAAATTAGAGAACTTGTCTCTGTTTAGCACTACCATCTGCACCGCGGAACTTTCAAGTCTCCTCAGTCTCAAGCGACAGCGTAACGCTCACATGGCAAACACCCAGGTTAAACGAGCCAGCCAAAGAATATATAGTTAAATATAGACAAAAGTATGTTGGTCGTTACTTGCCTTAATCTCTCGTTCAGTTTATAGAACTTCTTCTTAACCTTCGAGCTTTGAGCTAAATACACGTTTTATATAAAATAAACATCTGGTGGAAAAATGTCATGAAAATAAGGTCAAAGAAAAGTACATACTGCAGGAAGCTAAACAAAGTTCTCGAAATGTGATAGAAATTTTTTTGACCTCAGTTCGCTTGTCTAAACTTTGAAAAGGAAAACTAACCACAGCTAATAATGTGTGTCACCGTCGGGTGCGTGTGTGTGTGTGATTATGAATGTATGCATGTGTGCAATCCATCTATACCTTGCATATGTCCTTTTGACCGATGAAAAGCATGGCAGCAAAGTTTTTACAGTATTCAGATGATTTGGCATGCATTAATACTTATGATTCCGTCCAAGATTAATCAGATACTGCTTCAAGCTAAAAGAAAGCAAGTTGAATATCGATATAAATGAATCATGAAGCATAATTCCGCGTTTCATTTCTTTTGAAAAGCGCTACAGCGTTATTTATGTTCGCGTTACTGAACTAGTTCTGGGTTCAAATCTTCAATGGCCCGTTGGATGCGGCCAAGACACGTCGCTAGCCCCGACGCCGCGCATCGAGCTGTCCGTAGTGCCAAATGGTTTTTATTGTATTGTGACTATTGAACTGAAAAGATAGAAGTGGAGCACAAAATATAGCACTAGAAAAGCTCCTGTGAAGCGCTGAGGAGGAGATCTCAGCAGCAACCTTACCCCGAAGAGCAACATCACTAAGCACACGGCCTACGGACTGGTGGTTGCGCGCGGCGAGCCGTGGCTGGCGACATGTTTCTGTGTACCCCGTGGGTTAGAAGGTGTACTTAAAGCATATCACATGCAATGTTTGGCCAAAGTTTCAGGAGTAGAACTTCACAACCTCGTAATTATCTGAAATGATAAACAACTAGTCATGATTGGATTGTACCTTTGAAATAAATGGAATAAACTTTTCTTATACAGTGTGCATGCACATAATACGTTTCATTTTCTTAACTCACAAGTGATCTGTTAACTAACACGAAGTTTTGAGGTCTCTTCCTCGAGCAGTCGAAGCCTCCACTGGGTATGTTTGCTGTGTCGTAACATCAGTTGCATGGTTTTTTTTTTTGAAATGGTTTTGTTCTCAGTATCTCAAATAATTTCCTTAGAGAAGTTTTGCTAAAAATGAGTGCCTATTTTTTCTAAGCTACTTTTATTGATGATCTACAGGTATAGCGACTCCAATGCACTGAAGAAATATCACGTAGATCCCAAATTAACGAATACTACCATCGAGAACTTAGAACCGTTTCAGGTGCACTTTCTCCTAAGCTTCGCACTCGTTAACTAGCTGTAGAAAATATAACTATGTTCCACCTTTTCAGTTATACGAATTCTCAATTGTAACTGTGGGAGAATTTGGTGAGGGTCCACCATCAGTGACACGAGAAGCTCAGACAGCTCCTGCAGCTCCAGGAAGTCCTCCTGTTAAGGTAAGCGCTACTGAAATAAGGTAACATTAGTTATCGAAATGATCTGAAAATCGTCAATCATTCACAATGAAACGTTCGCTCTGACACACTTTTCCGTCTAGCAAAATTGGAAACTTTATTATTCCTCACATCTTCGTATAAGCAAAACTTCCGCTTTTCAGCTCGGTGAACAGCAAAAGTCTGTGAAAAATTTTGAACAAATTGCTCCTATATAGGACATTTTCGATCAAAGCAAAATACTTAAGTAATCAATATCAGGCTCAAGGGTAATTGGATTGATCTTTTTCGGAATTTTAATTGTTATGTTGTCGAGATCATTATTAATTGATCTTACGCTGATTATTTGAAACCGTTTAATTGTGATACAGCTAAAAAAAATGAATTGACTTCGGAGGGTTGCCCCTCAATGGACCTCTCTGAACAATTTTGTCACCGTCTGTCATCGTCATTTTTTGAGCGTTTTCATTTTTCCATAATTCCTGTTTCAGTTAATTGTTGCAATTGAAATTATTTCAGGTCCAAGCCACGGAGCCTGAGTCGGGATTCAGTGTTAATAAAATGGAGCCCCAGTGAAAAGCCGAACGGTGTCATTACTAACTACCGAATCTACTACACGAACCAGGATCGGTCTACTCCAATCTCTCTGTGGAATATTGTAATCACGTTCTATTTTAAAACACTTATCGCATGTCCTAGCGTTTGATTTTCAGCACGATACAAAGTCAGATGAGCTTATGGCAACACTGTACGACTTGGAACCTGAAAAACGATATTTTATCGTGGTTCAGGCACTTAACGTCAAAGGCTCCAGCAACTTGAGCTCCGTGGCCACCGTCACTACAAAGCATGGAAGTCAGTTTTACCATAATGGCATTAATCGTAGGGTTAAAAAATCTGTAGAATTTCCAATGATTGTTTTTCACATTTTACCCTTTTGCCGGGAAATATCGAGATCAAATTTTTTGCTGTGGGTTGTCATTGTATATCTGTTCGCCTTATATTTTTATGGCGCCCTTCATTCTGATGAGGTGTCTAAATTCATCGTTTACTTCAGCCTTTTATACTATTCTCCCACTTTGGCTAATATTTTGATTTCTGAAAAAAGTGAATCTCAAGCATTGAAGCCTCTTCACTTTTGCGCGCATAGGTTTTTCTTGCCCGTGATGTCGATCCTCCTAATATATCAGTTGGTTTGTTTATTGAGGCTATAAATCGGGAAGTGTTAAAATTTTTGGGTGCAAATTCCATTTACTTAGCATAAACTCTTGATTTTTCGTTGTAGTTTCAAGAATCGATGCTAACAAAGCGGCTCTTATTTCTTCAAACTACTTGCCACCTGTAGTTGATCGGAGTATGACATACAACTAGGCGTCTTAGGAACTACGTGTTTTCCGAATAATTTCGTCTTCAAAAAAGTTCTCTTTTAATGAAACCGTCTATTGTACTTCGAGTGTGCTGCATAGAGCACAACACACGCGCACAATCTTGAAGTTTCCATTTAGACAGTAGAAAGTCATTAGGAAAACGGACAAGTTCGAATTCGCATTTACTTATTCCTCCCTCAATCCTCATTCCTCTGTCCCCCATTTTACAGTGCCCGGTCAACCAGTGTCAGTCACAGCAAAACCACTCGACTCGCGACGGGTGCAACTCAGCTGGGAGAAACCATTATTTTCACTTCCTGTAACAGGTAACACATGATGATGTTTTCTGTCCTTTTGAGATTGCTCCACGCACTTTATGTACTAGTTTTCTCCTGGAAAACTCTTTTACAACTGATTGAATTAGTGCTCCATAACTGCTCGCAGATGTCAAAAATAACAGCATTTTGTGGAGCTCCTTTCAAAGATAACTTGAAAGATTTCTATTTTATTGAACAAGTGAAAAAAAAGGGCACATGTCACACAGTGGTTAGAGTTGCCGCACAAACACCAAAACGTGATCATTGGTTCGATCTTAGCTTTCACACTCACTAAATGTTCCATACCCTCTCGGATTGCTAAAATGATACCACATCTGTCAGGAAGGATAAGAGCAGTATTTGACATATTGGTGAGCAACCGCGAGTCATTAAAGATCAGATATGCATTCAGTTACCTCTAATGATGCTTAGTGAAATTGAATACGTGGCGTATCTCTTGGATATTGATCAACGTTAAAAGCTATTACCTTTCAAAGTATGTAAATTAGTTGTTAACCGTATTTAGCTAACATACTTTTCTAAATCGAAAACGATTCTTAGAAATAAACGTGAGTACTACAATAAAAAAAACTATTATTATTTTGAGGATATGTGGTGTGGTTCAATGATACTGACGGTGAGAAGGAATTTACTTTAACGTCACCCCACGAAAAGCACACCGTCATGGCGCTGGCTTCGGACACCACCTATGCTTTCCGGTACGAACTTTATTTAGTGCATGTAAATTGACCCACCAAAAAGCAAATGTCGATATCCTTCCAAAATAGTTTTTACATTTATATGGAAACTCGGAAATTAGGTCTTTCAAGACAAATCCACCCAATTTCCTGCGGATAAAACATAGAAAGCACGATCATAACAGTGTAGTTTGAGCCTCTCATGAGGGCAGTTATGGCACATGTAAAATTCTAGAGACATGTTTTGGCCTTTCAGGCTCATCAACATCACGGTTCATTTTCTTTATATTAATCCCTTGTAGATGAGCATACCCCTACATAAAAAGGAATCGACGACGAACAACTTATACTTTACGTCTGTCAAGCGAAAAATCACCCGACATTGCAATGATTGACAAAATATATGTAAGGATGATCAATTTCAGACGAGGTTTTGAAAAGAAAGCCAAGTATGGAAGGAAACACGACCTTCATTTTCAAATTTTGTCAATATATTTCGTCGTCAAAAGCGCTGGTAGTGAATATGAGAGAACGATCTTATATCCCGCCAGAACCCCACCCACCGAACAACTAGTGTGGTGATGTTGAAGTGACCTGATTCTCGATGGACTATAGAGAAAATCGGTTCATTGTTGTCCTGCGTGGTCTTCTAAAGATCAATGAACTTCAATAAATACGACCAGTTATACAGCTATATTTGTATGGTTGCAAAAAGCGGATCAATCACAATACTCGAGCTGAGAAGCAACCGACAGTTATTCTTTAAACTTCGATTATCAGTCGAATATCACTGCTGTTCTTGTAATTTCAACTTCCAGTCCTCGATAATGATGTGTTTTCTTGCACTTTTGTGAATAATTCCATTTATAGAGTACGTATAAAAGCGTATATAGTTGGCTGAAGAAAAAGTTCTGAGGAACTGCTTGTAAAACATTAATTTATGCACCTATTACACCCAAACAAGAACAAAACTAATAGTCAAAGTACTCCGCTTCATTTTTAAGCACTTCCTGTCTTTTCTTAGGCAAAAGATCGATTACAACTGTGTCTTCGCCCCAAGCCAGATTGATGTGTTCACTTACCACCGCTGCATTTGAATCCAACAGCCATTCGTGCATCATCAACAACCTAATTTGCTCGCTTGTTAACTCCATTTTGAAATAAGTGGATAAATTATATACCAATCAAGGCGGAAAAAGACGGGCTTCCAAATGAGCCCAAAAACACAAAAAATGGCCGACATCCCAAGGAAATTACAAGCATTTTCTCAGAATTTTCCCACAGCCTATCATATACGTATATATATATATGTATACGTACATTATATATAAATATATATGCTATATACACATATGTATGTGTACTTGTTTCCAAGTTTTAGAGTGGCGGCGATCTCAGCTCGTGGTCAAGGCGAATTTAGTGAACCTGTTCTGGCTACCACAATGCAGTCGAGTAAGTCCCTTTTGAATCTCTGTTAACCTCTTCGGGACCGTGAGCCCACTTCCCTTGCATCTCTAACTCCTGGCGTGGAAGTCCACTGAATGTATTATTACACTAATTCAGTTGTATTTTTATTGTCAATTTCCTATGTCATGTTATATGTAAATATAATGTTATGTTGATATAAGTAGGAAAATAACAACAATAATGCAATTGAAATAATACGATAATACATTCAATGCTCTCCCATGCTGAGGGCCAGAGATGCAGAGGAGGTGGGTCCACGGTCCCGAAAAAGTTAAACGGTGTGCCTCTTGTTATCGTTGTGTTTGTGAGTCACCTCAGCCTTCAGTTCCAACGGGACCGCCTCAACTTTTGAGTGTCACAGCCGTTTCGTCTTCTTCTCTGCAAGTGAACTGGATTGCACCCAATGCCAGCCAGAGAATCACGCAGTATCGTATCCGCTTTCGTGTTGTCGGCACAGAGAACGAGACAGTGACCGATACGACTTCGAGCTACGAAGACGACGAGGTGCCTGCCACGAAATCGCCTGCCTGGGACCATGTGTTTGTGAATGATAGTGACGTGATAGCAAATATAACCGACCTGCTTCCTTTCACCAACTATGAAGTCAGCGTCGCCGCAGTTACCGACCAGGGCTTTAGCCCCGAAAGTAATCATCTGCGCATTCGAACTCATGAAGACGGTGTGTTTTTCGATATTATATCGCATGTCAATGATTTCATTCATTTTCAGATGATAACGAAAACTCTCTACCTGGTAAGTAGTCGTTGTGCGGTATTGTGTAATCTATGTGGTTACCCTATGGAAAACATTTTATTAGAAACATTTCAAACTTGATGTAATAGCATTTTCGCGGAGGTCGTTCAAAAAAAAAGTTGTTCAATAGAAAACGAGTTAGAGGAAAGGCATACATAATAGCCCCGTTCGCGAAGAAAAATGTGTATTCTCCCGCATTGCTCGTTTTGGATTTGAATGTTGAGACGCTCGACTGCGTTAGAGCTTCAAACCCTTGGTTTAATAAAGAGCTGTTGTATCGATCACCACTTATGTAACTACAAATATCATTTTCACTCATTCAAAAATCTCTCAACAGCCAGCTGAACTTCTGTGGGAAAGTTTAATCAAATCTTCCCATAGTCGTCGTGGGATTCCATTAGTGATCCTTACCTGAGTGACGACCTAAAATAGAAATTGATTCAGCTGCTAAAGCAAAGCATTCAATTTAGTAAATAAATGAATGTCCTGCAGTTTTACAAAAAGGCAGGATCGTCAAAGTTTCTTTTTTCGTTAAACAGCTATTTTCTGAGGAATTTCGTATCATTTTGAGAGTAGATGAGCCAAGAAAGAATTCTATGTTGATAGAAAGTCAGTTATTCACTTACATGCTTTTCACACAAGGCTTCATTCTTTATTCCCTCTTTCCGATCGCACTTTTCGCTCTTCGCAATCTAATTTTTTTTTCTTCTCATCGTTCCTATTCCATTGTTCACGTACTACATTAACTTTCCTCATTCCAGCCAGAGTACTACTTGTATCGAGGAAAATTTCGATTTCGTTTTTCTTAACTGCAGTAAATGGGCTTTTATTTGTTCAAGTGGATGGAAATGAATCCTGTTTAGAGCTTGTTCGCTAATGCGTTCCTTCTGAGCTCTCACTAGTAGAATCGTAGTAGCACCGAGTCGGTGTGCCCTCGGCTGACGAAGAATCACTAATGATCGCTTATTGTGTGGATGAACGGAGACCATAATCTTGACTGAACCACACACGGAAAAACGCATTAACATCGCTAGAATAGGCTTCGTTTACTGGCTACATCTGTCGCACTTTGTTCACACAAACTGTGTGGTTTAATTAATTCTGTTCGCGTCGAGTATTAGACGTTGTTTACTATCAAGCAACTCATTCAGTCTCAACCTCATGAAATTAATCGTAAAGTTCTAGCGGTCATATTTTTTCTCACTCTGCTAATACTTCTCCATAATTTTTCCAACTTGTGCACTTCAGTAGATGTTCCTCAGTCATCAACTCAGTATCAATACGACAACTTCGAGCTCCATATAACGATTTTTCCTCGAAATAAATCGCATTTTGTGCAGTCCGGATAGCTTTCACATTCCAGCTGTGTATCCTGAAAAGCGCAGGATTTCGCGAGTCCATATTTCTTTATTTATCCAGTGGGCGGTTCACACATATCTCGCACGCACTTTCGGGAACAGATGCGACGCTTTCCTGGCCGGATTGCATTTCTGATTTACATTTGCTCACGAGAGCTGCTTGATGACAAGTGCTTATATGAAGCGAGCACATACACATGTGTGAGCCATGCCTTTCTCACAGCATATGCGTCCTGCTCGTGACCTATTCTTCCTCCTGAATTCACATCTTATTCACCACCAAATGTATCGTCACTAGAGCTGCTCTTGCTCAGACAGCATCGACCGGCACTAAATCTCACCATCTTTTGCAAACCTTACCAGTCGTCAAGGTCCATATGAAATCTCTTCAATCTCACCAGAGATCTTGTTCGTAATATCACAGCGCTTGTCAGTTTTCATCTTGAGTCGCATAATTGACTGTTTGTCGCATAGCCACTTTGAAATTGGTCTCTCAGTGATTACTTATACAAAAATTACTTTTCATATCAATGCTTAGTTTGTTCAGGCAGCATATTCTGCAAAAAGCTATAGAAATATGCTGGCCCTTGTGAAGACTTATAATTGCATCAGCTTTCAAAATATTTTTCAAATTGACTTCTTTGGATCAGAAATCACGAGAAGCTAGGCTGAGCCTTAGGCTAAATTTATTCAACCACAAAACTCTCAACTAGCGTCGAAATACTTTACTAACGGTGCGTAACCTACAAACCATTATCCTGACATATGTACCCCAAAAAAGTGGAGCGTCTCATTTCCTGAGAATTCACCGCCACAGGACTTGCCAAAGCCATTACTAAATGCTAGTTTTTATTCTATTTTCAATCAGTAATCACGATTACATTTCTAGAGTGATTATTGGTGGAACTTCCTCGGAGACTATTTCTCAAACTCATCAACTTCAAAGCGATTCGGTATGACTAGTCGACTAGGCTGCTCTTCGTCTTCGCTTGATTGGTTGAATCCTTTCTACTCAGCATTTTGATCAAATCTACCATATGTTTTCCTAGTCGCAACCTCACTTCAGTTAGTACTCCGTCAATGGTTCTCTCACAAGACGTACGCGTCTTTTTGTGTGACCGCTGAAAAATAAGGCCTAGGTGACGCGGTTCTACTATTTCCGTAGTTTCCATATGTCCCTTTATTTAATGAACCCATGTGGAGGAGTAACGTCTAAGAAATCCTGATAGGATAGCCCTTAATGGGCATGTGCATAAATCGGAATCGTCGACCCAAATGGGACCGCTTGTCCTGCTCATTGTGACTCTTAATTGAGCTTCTTACACATTGTCCGCCGACCCATTCCCGAAGTCAACACACCATAAGCACTGTCAATAATGTGTATTTCATTCAATGAGGACAGCACTTCGTATGTTTGTCATTACTGTCGTTCACTACCACGACTCTCATTCGGTCTTCTCGGATCCTTTCACAGGCCGTAATCGAACCTGCAATAAATTTCTATATCTGTTTAATCGCAGACGTTGTTTTAATTCTGTAAAGCAATCTATCAATTCCGTACTTTTCTTCTTATCGATTTCGTTTGCCGAAAATGGACGAAGGAGAAAGGATAAAGCTTTTGGCATTGATCAATCCTTAAGGAATGCGCCATGCATTCGTCTCCGATTTTTTACTTCGTTTGAGGTGATTGAGTGCATATCTGGCCTTTACAATGACTGGCGGTGACCTTCCGCTGTACAAAGTCAGTGCCTCTTATCCTCCCAGATAAGTCTGAGACCTTTCTGGTACCAAATTCCTTTGATCACATTCCATAAAATAGCGTTGGCAGTCCTTCCATTATTATTGAGCTGGTTTTTATAGAGTTCTAGATTATTGTTGCAAGCCGTAAACAATTGATTACGCCTGCTATTCATGCCATTATAGGCAGCAGGTCCTAAGTAAACCCCGTTAATTGTTAGTCTCAAATTTCAGAATGTCTTAGGATCTGCTATGCTATACTGTCCCTTCGACTAAGTACATTCGCCAACTTTCAGCCTATTCAATCGAAGTCAATTTCCTCTTCCTACAATTCACTCAAACGTGTTAAAGACTCACTTGCTGTCTTTTCTTCAGGTTCGTAAACCAGTTAACGTTCAAAAATAGTACGTAAGCGCTGCTTGCCCATTCACACTCCTGTCCTTTACTCCTCTTGCCTCTTCACACGCTGCTCTCTGAATGATTCATTTGGCGTAGCACTCATCCCACTGACACCCTACGACCAATGCCTAACAGTCAGCTTTCACATTATCAAACCCTCTCATTATTCATCCTCCACCCACTCATTACGTTCTTTAACCGAAACTAGGAGTTATCCAGAGATGTTTTTTGATGTCCATCGACTAGTTTTCTGCCATTTGACAAAATTCATTGTCTAAAAAGACCTCGTTAGTATACGGTGCGCATCAAACCGAACCCCCTCGGAGATGTTCTGTTCGTGGTTCTCTGTTCCTCATTAACTCTTTACTCTAATCCATCACTGAATTTTCCAAATCAAAATTTAGGACACTTTAAGTATCATACTCTTAGTTCCTTATTAGGATGAACAAAACTTCAAAGCACCCCTAGTAAAAGCAAAACTAAAATCTCTTTTTTCAATGTTGACGAGATTGAAAACTCTCCAATTACCATCATTCGAACGGATTGAAGCAGCTTCATCATTTCTGTCATTTTAAGCCCTTTCAGCTGCCATCTTTGAAGATGACCGCCGTCCTTGGCATGTCTGCCTGCTTTGTCTGCTCGCGCAAATAATCCACTGCACTTAGTATCTACGCTTTCATAACGTTTTCATTCCATTTTTAATCCCTACCTTTGTGCCACAGTACTCATTTACGTCGACAATGACATGTTTATTCTCCGAGCCGTCTACAGTATCTTTATTTGTTTGAAAATTGACTGGTAACGTCACCAAGGCGAGTTCATATCATTCCAAATATATTTGCTTACGTACTTAGAGATATATTTGCTAGCTTGATAAGCCTTATTTTATGACCCAATAAACATTTCAGCTTCCCAAACCATGGGGTTTTATTCTAGAGTTGAACCAAAAGTGACCATATCTACCTTAACCATCAAAATAATTCCTCATAAACATACATGATGATTATATTCAATACAGGCAGTATAGTTTATCTCAAAAAAGCTTTGGGAATACTTTCATGAAAACCCGTCCAGAAGTCATCATCGCAACTCAAACGCAAGACGAGAACTCATTAATTAAGCCCGAAAACCCATATTTCTCTTTCCATGCGTATTCAATCAGATCACGGAGATAAAATATGCTTCAGTCGCTAGAGCAGTACGTTCGATCTCATGTTTCATTACAATGTCGACTTTTAGAGAGCGGCCTTAAACTCTTTGTGGATGCTACTTCCAGTTTTCAATAATGTCCAAATATAAATCCTACGTATGGCGACAGAAGAACCATCCATACATGCTTTTCAAAGCGACAACAAAGGTCTTTCATTTGATGCGAGAAAATTTTCAAGAGTCCAAAAAAACGTTTTGCGCTTCCCAATATCTTCTATGATGTTTCTTCTGGAGAGTCATACACGTGCTAACTGAAGATTCTACTCGGTTGTACATAGGGACATGGTTCTCATGGTTGGCGCTTCATACTTTCTTACTAGTAGTCATCCAGTATTATACTTCTCATGGGCTGTTCTTCCGAACTATTGGCAGTTCCATGTTGTTTTACTTTGCAATTCCCTCAACGCGCCGTTTTGCATCGGTGATGTTCTTCGACAGTATTATGACGCTTCTGGCACTGCCTGAAAAACAACGGGATCGAACAAACTTTAACTTAGGCAGTCACCTCATTCTTGAGTGAGGTACGTCCGGATAGAGCTTGGGCTATAGAATTTCATCTTAAGGAGATTTTCCTAATCATGGTATGACAGATAATGATGACGGTAGTAAGGCTTTCCTGGGGTGAGCGTGGACATATCAAGGTGTGCTTATAACTTAGAGTACCCCCACCACTATCGACCTTTTCGGACTGAACGACGTTCGCTGCGAACGCATCGAAAGTCTTAGTCAGTAAAGGTCAAGGGGAGGCGCATGTGATGGGCAATTCTCCATGACCTTTCCGAGATGGTGCCCGTGTCGAACCGCGAGGGTAGGCTTCTGACCAAGTGCCTCTTTCAAATATGGAATATGTTATTGGTAAGGAAAACATACTGTAAACTCGCAGTCTGGTAGTTTTGGTGACGTCATCGTGCCAAGAACTCTATCAATTCTCTTTGAAGGAAAGGCGTGTAATAATTACGTGGATTGTAGTCAATGCGTTCAGGTAGTATTTATAAGAACTTGCAAATGTTACTGACTGACATGCCTTAAGCGCTACATTCTTCGAGTATCCACTGTAGTAAATACAGACCCGACTGCACGGTTAGTTTTATGTCTATATAAATTAAAAGTGGTTAATCCAGACCCGACTGAACACTTAATTTTATGTTTATTGATTGGTTATCTCGAGTCACTTATGGTGGGTGGCCATTTAGTCGGTATAGAATTTAATGTAATTGCAGGGAATGCCGTCCGAGTAGTGAACACTTCAATAGTGAACACCATTGTCGCGTAACCTTAGAGCACACGAAAATCGTACCTTGAGTATTTACTTCAAACATTTCCTTACATTCTCAGCATGTCCACTGTTCTCTACAAAGCTTTGAGTATGATTTACTTGTATTAATTCAAGTTATTAAGAAGGGAGGTAGTCCACTGGTTAGTGATGTGATACTTCACGAAATAAGGTGATAGGAAAAGCTCTGGTTCAATTTCCTCCCAGCACTCTCTTACAATCAATCAACGAACTTCTTAGAGAATCCCTTAGCTCGTTCAACTTGCAAGAAGAATTGTCTCGACCAGAATACTACGATATTCATGAAGGAGACGAAATCCTCAAGGAGCGCGCGAAGCAATACGTGAACTACTCGAAGATCGTTTTCGAGGATGAATGCGAGGAAACTAATCGAATATAAGAAGTGCTGGGAAACGCAGAGTGAATTACGATAACGGGTCGTGGGAAATGAAGAAAAAAAATCTGAAATCTCAGTTATTCGAAAGTTTAAAACGTATGATTCGAACATTAAGAAACCCTATGACTCAGTCCTCGCTTAAAAAACTCAAGTTTGGTGCTGAAAGATAGAAAATTATCTCCGTCATCCCGCCAGCGATTCTGTAACTTTTCGCTCTTGAAAATTATTTAAGATAAGGAATTTTCCGAGTACTAGTAAGGCCGTTATACACTAATTTCAATGACTCGACTAATCGTTGAAATTCAGCTTTTTCAAGGCAAAGTCAGCTTGTGAACAATGGAAAACATAAATAGTCTTCTTGCTGATTGGGGTGATGAACAGCCTGAAGAAGAAGGAAATGGCGTGCAAAACATCCTGTAAGGAGACGGCGAGCGAAGCATCCTAGAAGGAGAAAGGAAATGAACTTTGTTGGAACGGGAGACCTGGAGAACTTCCTTAACGGAGAGTACGAGTAAATTTTCATGGAAGGAGAGGGCGAACGAACCATCTTGCCAGAAGAGGTCTAGGGAACGTTCCTGGAAGGCGAGAGCGAGTGAATCTTCACAAGAGGAGAGGCCTACGGCACCTTCCTATAAGAAGAGGGTAAGTGAACTCTTGGAAGGAGAGAACAGGCGAACCATCCCGGAAGAAGAGGCCTAGGTAACGTTCTTGGAAGGAGAGGGCGAGCGAACCACTCTGGAAGGGCAGGCCGTGAGATGACCACCCTGCGCGATGACCTCTAGCCGGGCCAGGCCGGTCCACGTCGACACACCTCCATTCCCACCCACCCAAACGGGCGACCACCACTATCCTATCGATCGTTTCTAATCAAGGCGTACTCATCACGGTGGTCTCTTTCCCCGACTTTATGCTTAATTATAAATCGCTATGGTCCCCGGGGTCTTTGTGTTCTCCCAAAGGGGTCACCCCTCCCCCGCCCCTTATGTGAAGTCGAGAGCAATTTGCTTCAATGGAGATGGTGGTGGTGGTGGTCAGTGGCGTGTCGATATTTCGTAAATTAATTACGCAGTGCCAGAGTGGTAATTGCGGGAGTGAGTGAAAGTATTGATGGTCCATGTGGTGGTGTGTGGGCTGGGTGGAGGTTCAGAATTGCTTCTCATTCATAGAGTTCACTAATTTCCACCAAGTTCCCCCCACCGCGTCACCCGCAACATCCCACCGCTTCATCGGCAACATCCCACTGCTTCACCTGAACATCCCACCGCCTCACCAGCAGCATCCCACCGCTTCACCGGCAACATTCCACCGCCTCACCAGCAACATCCCACCGCTTCACCGGCAACATCCCACCGCCTCACCAGCAACATCCCACCGCTTCACCGGCAACATCCCACCGCTTCACTGGCAACATCCACCGCCTCACCAGCAACATCCCACGCTTCACGGCAACATTCCACCGCCTCACCAGCAACATCCCACCGCTTCACCGGCAACATCCCACCGCCTCACCAGCAACATCCCACCGCTTCACCGGCAACATCCCACCGCCTCACCAGCAACATCCCACCGCTTCACCGGCAACATCCCACCGCTTCACTGGCAACATCCCCCCGCTTCACCTGCAGCGCTACGAGTTTCGTGGATCATCTGATGTCCTCTCTCCACATTTAATGATTACATAATTATGAATATGACGTTTGTAGACGCCTGATTTATTGATTTTATTGATTAGTGGATTTTTCATGAATTTCCCAGCGAAGAGTGCAAAATTCATGCAGAAAATCCACCTCTGTGTGTAAAAATCCTTTTTCCAAGTAAAAATCGCTGCTATTTAATGTTAGATGTTTTAATTTGCAATAAAATTTGCCACGATCTACAGAAATTGTCTATTGAATCACTATTTGAAGTAGGTATATGATATTATAAAAATATATATCCAATAATCTTAAGTGATATGCCAAACGCTGGACCTCTGGCGGGAGTTGATCCGGCGTCTCTCCCTAACCGGGGACGCGAACTACCACTACACCACGGAGACCACCGCTCGGCTATCGCTCTTTCTTCACCTTTACTCTGCCATACCTCAAGTATTTGATTTGAAAATAGCTAGTTTTGACCGAAAATGAGAGAACCACTGTTAAAACTAAGAGTTTTCGCATATACAAGTTGGTGCAAAAGTAACTGCGGTTCCGCTTTATTTCTGAGGTTTTTTTAAACAATTCTATTTTCTACTAAGATTTCAACAATGCGTAGGACGCAATTACTTTTGCACCAACCTGTATTTATGCAAATATTATACAGTAACTCCTTAGCGACCGATCAATTAACCAATCACAGCGTGCGACTGACCGATTTTCAAAACACAGTCAATTTAAAGGGCCGTAGTGTGTACAAGAACCGGTACACGTTGTCAGTAGGTCATGAAAACATCCTTAGAGCGCATTTAACGTCGAATGCATGCTGATACGGGTCGATAGTCGCTTATGTTGATTGATTGTTGACGTGGGAAGGTCGTTTGTATTGATTAATTGTTGACGGCGGAGGGTCGTTTATATCGATTGGTGGATTGATTTATTGATTGACTGATTGCTCAATAACCACCAGTGGGCGAGAAATTCGTTGTTGACTTTACGGTTATTGTGCGCACAGTAGTTCACGGTCCGTCGCTCGTTCGCTTGAGCGGTCGGTATTTCTCGCAATTTGTCACCTCATCGATTATTTTTATTACTTTTTATTTTTGTTATTACTACTACTACCATCTAGTGACGTCATAGGCAGGAATTCCAAAAGATTACGCAGGTTTTACTCCCGTTTTTCATCATTTTCGTTTAGCAAATGACGCCTAAAATGAGTCCGATAAATCCGGCTTCCAATTTTTTTTCTTTTTTCTCTCTCCTTTCTTTTTTCCTCTCTCTTTTCTTTTTTTTTCTCCTTTTTTCTCTTCGTGTTTTTTGTAAACATGGCGTTGATAGTCCTTGTGTTTGTTGTCGACGCTAAGAAGCGCTTCTCTAAGTTGATTTGTGATGATGATGAGTTTGGCAGACTGGACAGATCCATCATCGTCCTCGCCCTCGCCATCCAGAAAATTCCTCTCCTTCTCTCTCTTCCTCTCTGACTCTCTTTGATTCCTTGGATCCCATTATGTTTTCCTCTTTCTCTCACCCCCCCCCTCTCTCTCTCTCTTTCTCTTATTTGTACTCGAACTCCCTTAAGCTTAATCAGGTATGACGTCCATTTGGTTACGTATGACGTCACTTTTCATCATATTTAAATCTATTTTTTCTTTGTTGGACTGTGAATTACTTAGAGGAAATGTCTATGTCCGACATTGGAGCGCGGCTTGATAAATGACCCGACGGGGTTCGATCACCCGAGTAGTTCTTCTTTTATTTTTGCCATTACAAACGGCCAACGGTGCCGCGGCCGCATCTGAAAGACAGAGAGGTGAGTTCGTTCTCGTCTAAGTCATTTTTGTTCAAGAAATTTGAGAAATGAATTTGAGTCAGGTGTTTTGGTTATGATGTGGGATTCATACGTATCGATCGATCGGTGACTTCCTATCCTGTAGGCTTTTTCTTAAGATTTTAGAGATATCCAGGGTAAGTGGGGAATTTTGTTTAATGCTTAGGGAGGTCTCTTTTCCTCTTCCTCCTGGCGGGGGCTTCGCATCGATCCGGCATTGCCTCACGGAACTCGAGAAAATGTTGGATTTGAGGTGGCTCAGACGAAGGAGAGGAAAAATTATACCCATAGGGGGTATTCGAAGCGGTAAATTTCTCACTTCCCATCTGCTGGGCATTGTTTTTGTTTACAAGAAGGGGAAATAAACAGCCACGAATTGAAGGTGCTTCGAAAAACGAAATATGAAGTGATCCCCCCCCCCCCTCTAAGCGGTTTGTTAGTGGCGTAATGTTTATGGCACCCTCGGGGCTAGGGCTTTCATCGCTTTATTGTTGTTTATCTGTTTGTTTACTATTTGTTTACCAATGCCTCTCCTTGCTATCTATTCGTCTGTATCACAGATTTCAGTATGCCTTTTCACTAGAGTTTTTCCTCTTTCTCTATTGAAGAAAGTAGAGCGAATCAAGGTAAACATCGCCCATCACTTAGGGTTGGAATTTAGGATTTCACTTCGAAATTTTTCGGCAAAAACTTTTTTCTTTCCGATTTCTTCATCCTTTCCTCCGTCTTCCTCCTTTTTCAACACTTTTTGAACTAATGCGAAAAAAAGCAGTTGAATTGATTGAAACCCGCCCACCCTTAAAACCACAAAACGAATGCAAACCCTAGGAAATCTGTAGCATTACGACTTTTACGATGTGTTAAAGTTGAAGTTTTTCTCAATATTTCTAAGTCTCTTGAGTGCTTTTATAGATGTTTAGGTAGTTGCTATAAATACTACGAAGACAGTCCAAACATCCTCCGTTTTCACTTGGAAGTCGATAAGAACAAGGACTGCTCGATGGCCTAAATCAAGCCTCTAACCCTTTTGAGACCGTAGACCCACGGCCCCTGCATCTCTAATTGACGGCTCTGGAAGGTCTGCTCCATCTCATCTGCATGTCAAACCCCCAGCGTGCATATGTTAGACGCAGGAGTGTGCCATTGTTGAAATCAGCACGCTGGGGGCAAGAGGTGCAGAGGAGGTTGAGCAGACCGCTCAGGGTTGCCTAATAGAGATCCAGAGGCCTTGGGATCTACGGCCCCGAAAGGACTAAATAGTATCTCTTTGTCTGTTTCAAAACCTCGCTATAAACCTTCAGTATAGTCTGTGAGAATGTTTAGAACCTTTCTGAAGTAGCATGTTAGAGCCACAAGTACGTTTCGATGGTGTCACCCGCTTCATCAGTGGCCCACGCCTCACACTGATCCTTACTTTATAACAGGGATTGGAAGACGTTATTTATGGTGATCGCATGGATTTTAACATATTCACCGCCAGCCGTAATCTATCGACTGCAAAAATGGCAACGACTCAATTCACGTGCTACCAACATAAGTAACGTCTCCCCATCCCTTCATAAAGTAAGATTCATTGTGGAGCGTGGGCCACTGATGAACCGCGCGACATACGCTAACGTACGTACGGCTTTGACGAGCCAACGTCGAAAAGGCTCTACTAAAAATTTTCACAGACCTCTAAGTAGTGTTTTTAGGGTTTCTAAGGTGTCACTGGAAATATGAAAAAAGAGGCTTCAATTACTTTTCAATAACTCAATTACAATTGGTTTCCAAGGAAGGTACTTTTGCCACAAGTTTCATAAACTTCTGATTTGTTCTTTCTAAGATGTTACTCTGAGAAGCATGTCCTCCGCCCCCTACTATCATAGTCTCGAAAAATAAAAACAGAAAAAAACGAAATAAACAGACAAACAGGATAGTCGATCTTCTATCACGAGGATTTTGACAAACAAAGATTGAAAGGTAATGTTCGTATACTTGATCACAGCTGCAAGCCATCGACTGAAAAATGGTTGACAATACATTTTACGTTGTTTAGATCGAAACATGTTCTCTCTATCCCTACTATCAGGAGGACTGACTAGTGGGGAGTGTGGCTCTGACGAGGCGAACGAGACCGCCGAAACGTACGCAGGCCACTGACATAGCAAGCCTCTAAAGGGCTCTGAAGTATTTCAGATTATATTGAAGGAACTGAGAACATTACGGAACTGCATATGGCTCACGGTAAGGTGATAATAACTTGGAAGCCGTAATAGTTCTCTATGTTGGGGAAGAAGAGAGAGGATGGAGGAGGTTGATGCGAAGTTCCTTGTTCTTCGCAGGATGCCATCTTCTCTTGTTACCTCCATATTTGACAGGAGACGATTTGTCAATGTCCAGGACGTTTCCAGTATTCTCAGTAATCTTCTCTCATGTTGTTGGCTAGTCTGAACTATCGACTGAAGGTCTGATATAATATCTCAGACCTTCCAAGACGTCTTGTACGATGTTCCCAGTACTATACGTACTTTACGGCGTTACTCGTACGCCTCATCAGTAGCACATCACATCACTTGATGTGCTACTGATGAGGCCTGCGTGTAACGCCAAAACGTACGTATAGCACTGGAAATGCCATAACAGACCTATTAAAGGGCTTAAGATATTCTATCAAACTATATTGAATTTTCAAGCTAGTCGATTGAAAGGTATTCATCGAACGATCTGCTAGCACATAAGACATTTCTCTGTAGTGTTCCTGGAGTTTTAAAGTATCTAAAATCGAAATTCTAAGGACATATAACTCTAGCATTTATGCCGAAATGGGTTCCCACTGACAAATTTAGGACGGCGCGCTATTTCATGACCCACTTATCCTTTCGTGCAGCAACCATAACAAAAGTTAACCCTCGTTTTCAAAATTATAGGGTTCGGATCTATACAAAAGCTCTTCATTCGGGTGGCAAAAGTTACTACCTAGTAATTTCTGTAGTTATCGATAGAATCGAATGGTTTTCAAGAGAAAATCCCTCATTTTTCTCCACTCCTTCTCCTTTCAGATCTCCTCATTCTGCTCCTTTTGTTTTCAACAGAGAAGAACATAACATCATTACACTTTTTTTTTTACGATATCACTTCATACTTGGTGATGTTCTTGGTGGTAATAAAATAGTCCTCAATGAAATTTCTCCTATCTTCTTTGCAGTTATAGCCGATATAAAGTGGTGGTGATCGATCCAACGAGCTCATAATTGCAAAATTCTACGTTTTTGGAAAATAATCATCATTTGTCTTTCTATTTCGCAGTGACGTCATAGGAAAAGTTAGTATAATATAAAGTGGAAGAAGAAGAAGCTATAGAAGTTGTAATAGTAGTCAGAAGATCATTCAGAAGTCACAGAAAACTAGTTTTTTTTTCAATATCATAAGAAAAGGTAGAAGTTAAAAAATATTATTAGAAATCAGTTGACAAGCTAGGTGTTATTGTAATAGTTATGTATTAATCACGGCCTGTGTGTGTGGCGGAGTGGATATAGATCTCTGAGGCGCACCTAATTGATAATCGAGGTCGATGGTTCGATCCCGCGTTTGAGACTTATCAAACCTTTCATCCCTCCGTGGTGAGTGAATTGAGGCCACCGCAAGTGATTGTAAAGGCCAGATATGCATTCACTTATCTCCACGATGCCACGAATGAAGTCGAATGCGTGACACCTTTTTTAGGGATTGATCAACGCTGAGAGCTTTATCCTTCTTGTTGTAGAATAATCACTGGAGAAGTGAGCAGAGTAAAATTGCAGGCTTCTTTGGTGTGAATTCTTCAAGGATTCGTAACTCAATTTTTGATGACCTGTTCACTGATGTGAAGTATCTCAAGCGAATATCCACCAACTGAGATCATTCATTAATTTCGACGTATATTCTATCTTGGTGATTTTTTGACCATCAGGCTTGCTGCTTTCCAATCAGCTTCATTATCTTAGCCCCTAAGGGACGAACTGTACCAGGTGTGGTACACGAGTGATTGAAGGCTTTTCTCGCTGAACATAACTTATCTCTTAGACACGGGGCAACCATTGGAAAGCTTGATTCTCTTCGATTTCAAGAAATGTTTGATTTTTCAAAAAGCTTTATCACGTTGTAGTATCGAAAATAGAATTATATTCCACACTCAGTTTGCTTTATATGCTCGTCTGGGACTTGTTTATGGCCCTTCGCAAAACTCGTATCAGTCATTCGGTGGCCCAAGTTCCATAAATTTTTGATGCTATAACGGTTTTGGAAGGTTATTCTGGAACGCCGTAAGAACGAAAAGAAGATTATGTTTGGCACTCGAATTTTTCATCTTACAGAAAAGTTATATGTGGTCTGAAAACATGAACATGTAGAGAAATCATGTATCAGACTGACACAAAAAGTTTTACTTTTCATATGGAGGAAAAACCCTATGAATTTACGAAAATCGCGCGCCTCCTGCGAGTTGCGTTGTGCCATTGACCAACTCCCGTCCCTAAAGGGTTAAAATTCAGATCAGTTATCTGATGTTTTCTTCATAAATATGCACCTGGTTTCTAAAATAGTTTACTGGACAATGGTCAAAGTTTTGGAAGATTCCGGCTTTTCGAATTCTTGAAAAGGTTAAATAAGTACTGGATGAACTGAATATAGTCTAATAGAATGTTCTAAACCTTTTCAAAGCTTTGATATGGCATCTCTGTAGTATACGTACGTTTCGGTGTTCTCGCAGGCCTTATCAGTACCACATGCCCTGCAACTCACCTTTGCCAATATTAGAAATCGGCGCCAAAGAAGTATCACTCCACATCAAGTGAAAGAATCACTTAATGTTGCGTTCTAGAGTGACTGATTGTCATTGCATGGCTCACGGCTGTTATGAAGACATATAACAATACCTTCCAATTGGCATCTGGTACTCATGAGGTGTGCGAGAACGTCGAAACCTACGTACACCACAGAGATGTCACACCTGACCTCTCAAAAACGCCTGAAATGTTCAATCAGACCACTGCGTTTCAACGGAGGTCTCAAAATAGTCGATTGGAAGGTATTGAATGAACTCAGAATGATGCCAAAACTCCAATAGACAACAAATTCGTCAAACAGTCATTGCTTTCTATAGATCTTGCAGCACTTCTCAATGGATACCAACCCACACAGTTTACATGAATGGGCAAAGTGATTTTTTAGGTTGAAGAATCTGTCTGAGACTTTCAAGTGGGTGATCACACCACACCTGATTCTAGGAGACTTTTCTCTCCCTACTTCTTTCCTGCATGATGTTTTGATTCTCCATTTCTTCTCTGAGCTATACGAGCATGGAGCATTTGTCAACTCAGCGAGAAAGTCTGCACTTCTTAAATTGGCTATACTTAAGGTGGCTTTGAGAGGAGAACTATTCCCAGCGCAAGTCAGGATTCTAAGACTTTTTCTAAACGACTTTTCAGCAAATGATGGAGTTTTGTCGGCTCCATCTTAGAGGAGTTTGGGATTTCGACATTGTCACGATTTGTTTTCACCTTTCCAGTCGTTTTCTCAAGTCAAATAAACAACTCTTCCATTGTGCGAACGATCATTGCCCACAGCCTCAATCTTGGTTTTTTTTTACAAGACTGTACGATTGTCTCAAAATCCTACATATAGTAAGAATACTAGCGATAACTAGGGCTTCGGAATGTGTAGACCTTGCCTTAAATTGTTGAGCTTCCGAAAATCATGTGAGGTTCTGAAGTTTAGCATAGAGGACTTTTGGAAAAAGTGGAGAAGCTATCATCTATTGCTGCTTTTTCCCAGCCGACTGACAAACTACTTTTAAGCGTAGAATTTTTTATAGAAGACTGCAAATAATTCAGTTTGAATCTGGTTCTTTCCATGCCTTCTAATAACTCCAGAGACCGACCTTCACTAAACTCCGGCTTAAGTAATGGTGAATATCTTACAAACTGTCCTTTTCTTTATATAAAACTTGAACGAGGTTGATATTTCTCCCTTCGAAATCGATGGCTAGGTCTCGACGATTTCGCCTTTTTCACAGTGAATACTGAGCACAACGAGATTCTTGGTACACATACTTTTTTATTAGCTCAAACAATTCGTTTTATAGATTTATTTTTATTTCCTTTTTTGCTCTAAAGAACGCGAAATCGCTGAAACGCTAGTCACCGTTCTGGAAGCGAGAAATACCATTCTCGTGCGCCTTAATGATTTCTGGGTTCTTTCTGATTAGGAGGAGACAAATGAAAAACCGACCCCACTCGCTGGCGAGGAACTTTTCATAGGAGTGTTAGTAACCATTCAAAAGCTGAGATCTGAGGCTACAGCTTTGTCTCCGCCGAGAAATATGCGCTTATGAGACATGGTTTGTGTGGAGATCACAGCGTTATGGAACGGTGTTCTAGAAAACCGGCGATGTAGGGCTGCAGCCTCAAGTCTCAGCTTTCGATTGGTCACTAACGCTCCTATGAAAGTTTCCTCTCGAGCGAATGAAATCAAATTTTTATTTGTCCCCCTCCTAATCAGAAAGAACCGATTTCTGTTCAGTCTGAGGTACTCCATACTACTTGCTTCTTCCAGAAAGATAAACAGTTGATTCTAAAATAATGTCCCACAAACTGTCTTTTCTTCTCAAGAAGAAACTGTTCTTTTTTCAAAAAAAAAACTGCCACAAGGTTGCTACCTTTTCTTCGGAATTGTTGGGTGCTGTTTTGGTGACATGGCCTTCCTCGGAGCCTGAACGTATTCCTATGTATCGTTATCCGTACAAGTTTGTAGATTGCAGTTGTACCAATAAAAATAAAGTGTTCTCTCGAATAAATGAAATTCTGTAGAATAATTATTAAGGCCGGTTTAGTCGAGAAAGCACTTGTTTTTATCAGGGATAAGAAGTCCACAAATTTGAATGGATGGCGTCACGTAAAGTAGAATCAGACTCGTAAGAAGGCGAAGTCGCCGAAACGTCAATCATCGGTTGCAGAGAAGATTGATAGCAACCGCACTCAAGTTTTTTCTGCACTTTTTCTCAAGGAAAAGGGCATTTCATGAGATATTTAGATTAGAATGACGTACTTAAAGTAATTTCTACACGGACAGATAAACGAAATAGGTATTCTTAGTGCAATCTGCTAAGGTTTTTTTAAATATTCGTGCGGCGTGGAATACCATATGTTGATAGAACTGTTGAGCGAGTTCTTGAAAACTCTTATAAACTTTAGATTTTTGTGAATACTATTTATCTAAGACAATGAGAGAGATACTTTTTTTTTTTTTTGAAAGCAGCAAGGGGAATATTTCTCCTAAAAGCAATGAGAGAAACATCCCTTTTTCAAGGCAACGAGTGAAGTGCTCCCTGATGGAGCAAGAGAAGAGTTATTTTTTCTTTTTCAAGAAAACAAGGGGGATACTCCCTTTCCATTAGCACGAGAGTTGTTCCTTTTTCTTTCGAGGAAACAGGAGAAATACGTCTTCTCTGAGGCAACGAGCAAAGTGCTCTTTTTTGATGAAAGAGAGAAATACTCCTGTTTCCAAGAATGCAGGAGGAATATTCTTTCCTCAATGTAACGGTAGAACTACTTGTTACTAGTGCGGTACTTGTATCCAGAAAACATTAAGGAAATATTTCTTTTTGAATGGGGCGAGAGAAATTCAATTGTTTTTAAGATAACGGAAGAAATTTTAGTAAAAATGTATGCTTTCGAAATTTTTTATATGAATTGAACTGTAACAATGCGCGAAGGCTTTCTGAACGAGCAGTCTTTGAACTTTTTTACATCAATTTTATGTAAATTACTAGCGGATGCTTTCATTTTATCACACATTATTCATATAACGAGGCCCTCAGCAAAGATGCAGGAGATCAAATTCCAAGCTTTTTTTTGGAAAAGCGAAGTCAACATTGAATTTCTTTTGTATTCCATCAATTCTATTACTTTAATTACTATTACAAATTGTTCTCCCGAACATTCTTCTGTTTCTATCAGCTATTTTTATATTTCAGTTCCGTCTGCTCCACTAAATTTCGATGTCGTTTTGACGGCTCCAAATTCGGTGAGGTGTTTTTCTTCTGTATAGTATTAAGTACACATTCATATTTCATAGAAGAATTAGAATATGCTTCTAAACTACAAGATTTTCCTATAGTAACGCTTCATTTTATCGGTTCAATCCCACCCCCAACAGCGCCAACCAAGCTGCGAAAAAGTCCGAGATTTCTAACCGGAAAGCCCAGCTAAGAGTAAACCGTACCAGGAATGACCGCCATCTTCGTGACTATTGGTCGCAAGTTCGTAATATCCCTCTAACTCACAAGGGTCGACGAATGCTCTAATGTGGTGACGGCCTGAGGAAACCTCGGTTAGGCTTACCTTGGGACTCCAGGGATAAAAGAGCCAAACCACGTTTTTATTTTGATAGAGCTCGCGCTATCGGTGAAGACGTGACGTTCACGTATCAAGTATCAAGTGTAACAGTGTTATGATGTTATAATTACATGCACAGAAATGCCCTAAGTGATATGCAAAACTTTCAACTCCGGGCGGGAGTTGAACTCGTGTTTCATTCATTCTAGGGACACGTGTTACCGCTACACTCCCGAGGCTACGGCTTTGCTACCACTCTTTCTCTTCTGCGATGTTTAGAATTGAAGGTTTTGAAGTCACTCAGAATCCTTAGTCCTGTGCTTGTAAACGTTTGTGTCAAATATCAGGGTTATATATAACAGTCAATGCAATCGACTATTTTGAGACCTCGCTCAAGAACAATTTGATCTGACAATGTGTTTTGAGGCACCGTGCAACTGATGAGGCGGAAGGTCGAAACACATGTAGTGCATTGTATACGTGCCCATAACAGACATAGAAGGCGTAAAATACAGTGTCAGATTGTACTCTACTTGAGCAAGGTCTCAAAATAGTCGATTGCATTGATTGTTACATATGTCCACGTAGCAGCCATACGCATGCATTTGGCAATCGAACACTCTGAAAGAATATCTCGGTGATTGTTTCACCGAACGTTGAGTTTAAGAAGTTCGTCGCCGACTCCTCTATGGAGGGCGTAGATCCCCGAGGTACTGACTCAACGAAAGCTGCCGAGGCTGAAAGGCCGAAGCACGTGTATAACACTGTATAAGTGCCCATAACAGACAGACAGGAAAAACTCAAATCACACTGTCAGACTTTGTCAGGGTCTCATGTTGAATTTTTTTTTAGGTGAGGTTGACATGGGATCGACCACTTCATGTCAATGGTCATAGCAATTCTGGCGGCTACTATGTCTATGTTGAGAAATTGATGAATGGTGAACCGGTGAATAGGCGTCGTTCCAAATACGATGTGATAAATGACCTCTCGGTACGTTCTCACATGCTGGAGTAATTTGCGATTTTTATGTTACTGAACTTTTTTATTTGAAGAAACGGTACTGGGAGATCGATAAGTTGGAGCCGAATACGGAATACGCCTTCAGAATGAACGCTTTCAATAGAAATGGGGATGGAGAGTATACCGAAACGAAACGGATAGTCACTGGAGGAATTCGTGAGTTTTTTATTTTCTTCGTTTTTAGAAATTCCGTCTTCACTCGATTTTGGGTCATTCTCAGAGATCTGTAACTCAATATATAGTCAGCATTACAGCTCCGCGACAGCCTGAAATCCAGTCGGTTGTGTTACTCGGTGATGAAGCACCCTTGAAGGCTCGTGTTGAGTGGAAGAGACCCCAGCTTGCGCCACTCGAAAGTCCCATCGATAGGCGAGTCATTAGCCATTTTTATGTCCCCGAAACCAACTTTTTTCTTAATAGAGAACTCCTCACTATTTCCTTAAGCAATTTATTGCTTATTTTTGTAATTTATTCAAAAGATTTGTAAGAGGGCATGTTGATGTTATTTTGTTGCCTGTTTACTTAGTAATGTTAACCCTTTGCGGACGATGAGATTTGTTTTCGACCCAGTTTTTCAAAAGTTTTCTCGCTGGACAGAACTTTTCTTCTACAATTTTGATACAAGTTATTCGTAAGTCTAAATCTCGCAATCTCAACACTTGTTTTGTTCGTGAAAAGGTTTTCTTTGAACGCTGTAGCAGCGAAAATAAGATTATATTTCACACTCGGATTTAGCTTTTTCTTAGACTTGACTAGTTTTGGGGCACCGTGCTCGAGTGATTGTGATACTCGTCGCGGCGCGCGTGGAGCAGAGCTCCGCTTCCTAACTCACTCCGGCAGTCAACAACAACGCCCTATGGAACACCATAACCAGGCCATCCTCGAGCTTGTAAGGAGAGTTGCTCAATCAGTATTCTATGACGTTCAGGAAGAAGACAATTAAACGAATTGTATGCTAGATGTAGAGCGATCTGCACAGTGAAAAAAGAAACACACTGTGAACGATTAACAAAGTGTCTAAAGTGAAGAAAAAGACTAGTAATTATTCAATAGTGCAAATCTCGGTAATTTTGAAGTCAAATTTGGTTCCTAAGGAAGTCTCTATAGTGCGCTGTAGGAGCGAGAAGAGGATTGCGTTTCATAATCTCTTTTCTTCGCCTACAACAGATATATATATATATATATATATATATATATATGCGAAAGCGTGTACAGAAAATTATATGGTATGAGGATGAAGGATAAAGGATGAAGCTCTCGGCGCTGATCAGTTTCTGATGGATGCATTATGCATTTGCCTTTGATTTTTAGCTTCGTTTGAGGTGACTGAATGCATATGTGGCCTTTACAATGACTGGCGGTGGCCTACTGGCATCGATTCGGTACTGTTGTCCTCCCAGACAATTCTCGGACCTGTCTGGTACCACTTTAGAAAATTCAGGGAGGATGGATGGCTTGATGAGCTTATGAGATAAGAGGGAAATCGAACAATCGTCTTTGTGTGCGTCGCGAGCACCTCTAATTACTGCGCCACATGCGCTCCTATGTGGTATGAGAATATCACGAAAACTTAGAGTTTTTTCTCCGGAGCAAAGAAAAACGATCCTCATTAAGTAATGATAATTATGCACCGTCTACGAAGGTCGATTAACTGCCGTCCGCGAAGGATTTGCGCTAGCCCTTTCGCTACGATTTGTACCAAAAACAATACATGCGGCGTATCTTCGCGCTGTTCGGACGGCTTACATGGACTCGCGTGCCCGATAAAACCGGTATTTATTTAGTAAATTTAGGTTTCATAGTTACTTTATCACCCGTAAATGATGGAATATCACAGAAAAACTTGCGTGAACGTATTCTCCGATGAAAAAGACACTCATATATTCTTCATAACCGTCCGAACCGCCAGCCAGCCGAAAACGACCGCCTTAGCGAAATGGCTTGAATGAGGACGCAGTCAGCAGCTGTTCATATAAATGATAGTTGTGGCATTCCTTGCTTTTTCCTACGTAGACTTCCCGCTTAATAATCACTGCAATATCTGTTATTCCTTCAGTGCAAAGTCGAGTCATTATGGGATAAAGTAGACAATGTTTATTCCGTCGTTTTCTTTGAGTAATTTAGAATTAATAGATTGGCTGCTTATCTATCTGTTCTTTGTTTTAGATATAATCTATGGTATAAAGCGGAAGGTAATTCACATCATATGAAGAAAGTAGTGAATGGCACAATGAATAGCGCCGAACTGAGTGGTCTGCGTAAGTCGAAGTTTTTTCCTGCTTAATCAATTTTTTGAGATTTTCGAGCAAGCCCTCGCCTTTTTGATGTTTTGAGGAATTTTCCTTTAGTGATGGGACGAGTGTACGAAATCTTACTCGGAGCTGAGAACGTGGAAGGGCATAGTCGGAATGCCACCGAGCAACTAGTTACGCCCATTGGAAGCCCGGAAGGAGAGCCACTCAACGTCCAGTACGAGATAGTAAACGGAAAGGTGTGTTTTTTTTTTCTCGCGGATTTCTCATTTGTTCTCGAGTAGGCAGTTCTTTGAGATTCGTTTGTAGAATGTTTTGTGTAGTAATAGTGTAGCTTCTCCTTGTCTGCAAGAATGATTGATGAAGTCTCCAGAGATTTCAAAGTTTTTTTCGAGATCTTTCGGATAATCTCTCGGCAGGAGAGCACTCAAAGTCTCTTAAAAGCTCGTGGTATCTCTAACTCAAGTTGCCTTGAGTATTCAGTTTTTTATAAAATTTGTATGCTGTATTAGTGTAGTTGAATATGACCTTCTCGTTCTTCGTGAGCGTCCTCATTTATCTGTAAACTGAAGTAAGGCTCAAAAAAAGCAAAAAAAAAAATGAGTGTTGTATTAGGCTGAAAAGCGAAATATCATACTTTTTAGTTTGACATGTATCGATTGATTTGTCAATTAGGAGAATTTTTTGATAATTTGAGAGGCGATTTTCCTCTGATATTGAAATTACTAGTCAACTATATAATCTGTTATGATTAAGCCAATAGCACAAAATGGATAAAAGCGTTAAAATAGCATTAGCCGGACAAATTTATTCTTAGTAACGCAGTCAGTCGAATAAATCTATTTTCGTCCACTTGGTGCTATTGGCTCAATCAAGAAAGAAAAATGGCTGTGGGGATTTGTTCAACGTCAGCGATCCAAAGAGCGAGCTATACCATGTGCAAGTTCGAGAAACATGAGTTTACATTTTGTACCATGATTTTTTTCCAAAGGATAATCTTGAAGAATAGATATTCATAAAGCATTTCCGCTAACTTTAAATGTTTCTACGTCTCCCGCGAAAATCTGTCGAGCTACAGCGCAGTAGGCAGTTGTAATATATCGCAGACGTCTCTGCATCGGAGTGTTCATCGGACGGTTTTGTTGGGGTTTTTTCTCGTCGACATTGTGGTTCAGTGTTTTACAACACTGGAGGAAGATGTACGCCAGATGGTGTAGTGCTTTGTGTTGTTTTTGGCCTCTCGGATTCACCCTCAAGTAACGCTGCTGTGTGTCACGGAATGTAAGTGCTTCCAGTTTCTGCTCTGCGTGGTCTTATGTCATCTCGAAGAATTGAGATAAGCAAGGTCTGTCTGCTGAAGCGATCAGTGTTTTTGAAATAGCCTCAAATATATTCGCACTTATTTTATTTTAAAATCTCTGTGTACTCTCTGATCCACTAAATCTATTCAGATGCGGATCTCCTGGGAACCGCCGGCCGAAGATCGACGTAATGGCAATATCACCGCTTATAAGGCGATTTTGACACCAATGGATTCTGATGGAGAGCGTATCGAAAAACAGGTATATATCTACAGCCATACTAAATACTTGGTTTTCTATGAGGTGTTATACAGGTTTCTTTTCTCTTCTTAAGAAGTAAACATATTGTTAGAGACTGTTTTGCTCTTATATCGTGAGAGGTTATTCAAGAGAAAACAATCTGTGGAATTCACAAAGAATTAATTCCCGTAAAGTGCATGGAATTTCTTCTACCCCCTGTCGTGTTTTGTTTTTCTTATGAGCTGTACTCCATTCCGGCACTCATACAGTTATGCATAAATTATCATATATTATCAGATTATGTCGTTTTTAACAAAATGTTAAAACAGTAGGTTGGAAAGTTTTTGTTGCATATGCTCTATAACGGCCGTAAACCATTTAATCGACAATCAATCACCTAAAAGAACGCTAAACTGATTTATACATCGTACATTGAGCGTAAATAGTTTGGCGTCAATAAGAGATGTGACCCCCGAGGAAAGAACTAAAGCGAAAAGCGTCGTGCAACTGATGAGGGTGTAAGGCCGAAATACGTGCCTTGAACTATATAAGTGACATAACAGACCTCATGAAAGACTCAAAATATGTTATTAGATTATGCCTAAGTTTGTAAAAACGAAGAATGATAAGACAGCGGTGGTCCCAGTGGTGTAGTGATAACACGTACCTCCGGTGTGGGGATGGGTCAAATCACTGCTGAGGTCATTCGAAACCTTCGCCATATCACTCAGCAACCTTGAATATGCATAATTTTGTTATTATCCCTTCTCTCATAACGACATTTTTCGAAGCTCCGAGTAAGCAGAGGAGTAGTTACTGGCGTATATGGATTTTTAATTACCAACACAAATTATGTCCATATGATCTCGCATGAAGCTTTATGTATGGGCGGTAATATAAAGTCAAATTATAACTTTTCTTACGGTTGTCGTCACAATTCAAAAGATCTACTTCTATACACATTAGCATCTCATTTTCCACTATCACCTAAATCACCTCTCATCCGGTTGATCGTTGGGTGACTCGAGCGGGCACCAGTATCACTTCCATTTTCCTACCGCGTGCAAGAGTACCCCAGTAGGCCCTTTTCGCTGTAGAGATTTGCTAGGAATTATATCTTTCTCCAAGGATTTTCGTGAAGAAATCGGACATCAGGTTGGTGATCTTCTTGTGATACGCTTAACATCCCCAAGAATTCGGTCGGTAACAGCTCTCGTTTATCGGTTGTCGTTAAAGCTCATTGCGCATTTTGCCTATTTATCATCGATCTCCTGTATCTCCGTTTTTTAGTATCCATTTTTGACATGGAGTCTTAGAACTTTTAGTCATGAAGATTATGACATATATCTAGAAGTAGCACAAAAATTGAATAACAATCGCTTTGAATACAGAAGTCAAGTAGCTATTAATCTGAAGCTTATATGTGGTAAGAGAAAAAGCGCAAAAAGCATCCTGAAAGTGGTGACATTAGATGCTCACCGACTATTGCGAGAGCCATTGATGTGATATTTCACGCTTCATTACTGAGGCGATGCCACCGATGACTCTATCCGTTTTCTTCCATTAGATAGTAGTGTCATCGACTGTCATCACTGAGCTTTTCCTATCCTTTTTTTTGCTATTTAAATTTAGTATACCTTAGTAATTGGCTTCATTACTCGACACTCGACGGCATCATCGACGTATCTCATCATTCTCTGCTTTCGCTGGTCTTCTATCTATCTTCAGCTCTGTATTGCTCTTATGTGAGAGGTTTCTTTGGTTTTCTTTGAGGTTAACATTATCATAAATGATTTATCACCTCCTTGTCCATGGACTTTGTGTGGTTGATTTTAGCAGTTAGGATTGCGGTTTCAGTTAGAAGACATAATGTGCCCTTGCTCCTTAATTGTAGTTTTGTCGGTTGCTATGAGATAGTGCGGGAGGGCTCTTTCATCTATCCTTGATGCTTCTTTGACTAGAGGTAAATTTAAAGACTATTTTCCATAGTGATTTTTAGGCCCCTAGTGATTGAGTAGCGAGGGCCATCTGTGCATCCCTAGTTATTATGTGCTTGTCAATGCTGTAAATCATAGAAGGTTGTATGCCGAGAGAGAATTATTTCTTCCTACATCCCATAGATCGAATCTTTTCAAAGAAATGCTTCTAAAGCACTTTTCGGTCGATTTGGATATCTCGAGGAGTTTTTACGTACATTATTATTTAATATCCATTATTCATCATACTGCGGATGAATTTAATTGTTCGGCGGCATGGGCTAAAAATATCAACCGCCGTCTTTCACTTCGATGAATCAACGGAGTAGTCTCCTTATTTTTCTCTTTGAATGAATATGCTAGATATAAGCACTTTCAATAGACAATCTGAAGATCTGGCTTATGAATTCAGTATAATCTCATGAAGCTTTCTCAAGCCTTTTAGAGGTCAGGTATGGCACTTCAAGTGCTAGGCGCACATTCTGGCTTCATCGTAGGCCTCATCAGTAGTAGCACATGCCATTCAACTACTCATCACCTATTAAATTATACAGAATCGACGCCGTATAAGTTACACTCTGCGTCAGGTGAAAAGATCGCTCAATGTGACTTTTTTCATAGTGATTGATTGTCGCTTGTCCTTTGCTTGGCTTAAAGCTACGGCAGTACGATTGCGCCCCTTACTCATGAGGTTTGCGAGAAAATCAATACTTACGTCTACCACTTGAGGTGCCATATCATACCTAAGAAAAGCGAAGAAAACGATTTCGGATACATAGAGGTTTTTTCAACGTTATGTGCAAATGAACTGCATTGTAGCAAATTGATCTCAGAGAAGTGAAGTTTGTGTGAATGGACCATCACTAATTAATGTGGTTATCAGTGGTTATCCTCATGAATTTTTATACTGATTTTTGATGAGTTTGTCCATTTGTATTCATCAATCGGTATTCACCAAGAGATGCAGTTTATATCGAGTTCAGAATCAAAGGTCTTATAATTCGAGGCAGTCATCGTAGTTTCCGGAGATGCTTCGTCTCCCGGCCTCATTGTGAAATCAACTAGCGTTCTGCGAGGGAGAAATTGAGCAATCTGTCATTCGATTATCTTCATTTATTTTGCTCTTAAGCTGAAAAAAAAACGCTTTTCGGCCTGCTGGCGTCCCACATATCAATTTCTCCGTCTACCAGCTTCTCTTGGTGCCTAATTTTTGCTTGCTCTCTCTTCGTCGTACAGATAGGTGGACGGACCAACGAAGCTAGTTCTGTTCAGCAGAAATTCACTTTCATAGTGGAACTATTTTGGTCCGTGAGGCGCTTCTGGCTTTGCTTCTTCTGTTGCAATCTCGTTCTCTTCATTCCATAATATCGGCTATACTTGAACTTAGCTCTTAACGCATAGCAATATTGTTAGACTCAATGTTTAGCTGACATTCACTCGCATACAAGTCAAAAAATACGTTTTTCTTGGAAGGTTTTGAACTCTTCAAAATTTTTTCCTCTTGAAGTTTCCAGAGATGTACTTGTGACTTTTCCACATACACAAATTATGGCAAAAGTGCTTCAGTAATGGGTGTTGCGTCTGAAGAGCTAAATTGTCCCCACTTCTCTTTTTTTCTCTTAATGGCTCTATTTGTGCTTATATTGGTGGCCCGTCACATGTGATAAGTTCTTCACCATAGTTGAGAGCTTAAGTTTTCTTGAAGCTTCACTTCAATTTATCTAAGGAAAGGGGAAGCTTGGTGGTACTACCGACTATTTTTTTGCCCATACTAACTTACCGACTGCTATTTGTACTTGTAACGGTTGGAATTGGAATTAGTTAATTTGCCAGATCTTTTTTTGTGAACAAGTCACTAGGCAATTGTTTCTCTAATGTTCTCTTCGAATTTTTATTAAAATTGGCATGATCGTCTTCAAAATTGAGTGAGTGAATCGAAGTGAAACAACAGAAAATGGAAATGTAGATGATGTATATAAGGACTAGAAAATCTTTCTAACTATTCTATTATGGACTGATTTTCTAAAGCTGTGAGGAATTATTTTTCCCTAAAATTTCTACGAAAGCTTGTTTGATCACAGTTTTAGTGTGTTTATTCTATGATAAAATGGAAAGAAATTATTGAACAGTTTGTGATTTTTTGAAGGTTTTTTATTGTAAAAGTTCAAAAGTCCGACTCACACTAAATCTTTGCATAAATTCTGATAATTGACATATGAATTGTCCTTTCTTATAAATAAAACTTACATCAGAATGGTATTTCTCCTCTTGAAGTCGGTGATCAGGAGAATAGTCGCCGAAACGTTAGCCACCGAAATTTGAAGAGAAATATCAACCTTGCGCAAGTCTCGTATAGATAAAAAAGTGCAGTTTGTTAGGTGTTCTTGTAATTTTTTTGAAATCTTCAAAGAAATTTCGAGTAATTGTTCTACAAATTTTCATCTAATGATTTCTATGACTAGATTTAAATGCACCTATTGTTGTGCATATCCATAAGACTATCCTTGGTACATAAGAATCACCTACTGAGCTGTCTAATTTCTCAAATTCCAGGTGACAGACGGATCAACTTCTGCTACATTCGCTGTTGACGTGAGAAAAGCGTATACGTTCAAAGTGGCAGCAGCGACTATGAAAGGATCCGGTCCGTTCTCGCCGGTGCTCACCATTAATCCCGATCCGTCTGGTTTGTTTCGCACTTTCTAATTTTCGTAGTGAAGCCTTCTCCTTCTTTTTTTTTTGCTGTCCTTTTGCCATCTAATAACGATGTAGCCGAAGGAGCCAACGAAATTTCACAAATTATTTCGTTGAGTTCAGCGTAGTTTCACCTTATTTCCGGCTTTCTTGATTCTCCTGGTTGGAAATGGAAGCCACATTACATGGTTGAATGAAGTTTTCGAGCTTGTCGCCTTTTTTCTGCTCATTACACTCCTCTCCACCCTCTCTCTCTGTCTATCTTCCTCTCTCCCTCTCTTTCTTTCTCCCTCTTTCTCTTTCTCTCGACGACGATATTTGATTCGAGTTTCCACTCTGATGAACGAATCCGATTGGGTGGGACAGGTGTCAGTAATTACTAAGTGTTTCAAAAAGCGTTATTTATCGATGTATCATCGGTCTCCACAAATTCCGAGTTATTAACTGAATCTGCGACAAAAGTAAGCCAACCGAAACATTCACACTTTTTAATTTATTCTCAGTTTCTTCTGAGCGCCGAATTATTGAGCGGTTGTGGTGCATATGGCTTTCTATGGACGTTCTTTTTTTCCTCGCTAAAGGCCACTTTGTCCTAAAATGCCGATCGAACCAAACATTGCTTTTTTTCTGTTGATTTAAGGAAATATTTGGTAGTTTATAGCTTTGTATCTGCTCTCCCTAGTACAATTATTATCTGTTTCAAATTTAAATGGTTATTTCTGTGTGGTGTGCTTTCCTCTAATCAATGGCCGTGCTTTCAATGATTGTACTTTTCCCTCCCCTCACCTCTCCCTTAATACAGGAAGTGATTGAGAATTGTTATGGAAGCCTCTTTTTTGATACGAGTTTAATAAATAAGATTTGTTCAGCTAACGTCATGAAGGGTTTCGTCTGCTTGAGATCCATTGGTTCAAGTCGATTGTCCACAGTCGTTCGTCCTCGTTTTGGATCTTCTTCTTCGTTGTCGTGGGAGTTGAATCGTCTTTTGTGGGGCAACCGTTCGAATGAAGAACTTCTTTGAGCGATGCTCTTTTATACAGGATGGTTTCTCCCGTAATTGCCTGTTGATAGTGATGATACAAACATGTTTTCTTCGGGTAATCTATCCTGCAACAGTTTGTATTATCATCAGCTAGTACAAAGCATATTAATGTTTTGAAAACCAACTTTTCTTCGACCTCAGTATTGTCTATCGTTAACGGTTCTTCTATGATTTAGCTGATACACGAGGTTGATGATGAAATCTTATTCATCAACCTCGTGTATTAGTTCGATTGTGAAAGAAGCTTTTATTGACGGATGATGCCGATGTCAACGAAAGTCGGTTTTCAAAAAATTATGATAGATGTTGGACGATTTATGAATGTACTCAGCCTTGCCATGCGAAAATACTAGATATTTGAGAGAATAGGAAATGAGTCCGCTGATAATCAGCGAGGCGAGGCGAGGAGACGAGTGTTCTAAAGCTTGACTGACCAGATTATTGTCGTCAAGCAGCAACTCGTTCATTGGGGCAGAAATATCACGTTTTCTGATGTCTATTCGACGTATTTCAGTTCAATTCTCATTGGTAGTTTCCAATGCTAATTCGTTATATAGCAAATGCAGAGGCGCGAAACGCACTCGCCCCATATTTTATTGCCTTCCGTTTGCGAGCACCGGTGTTAGCGATGTTTTTCTATAGGCTTTTTTACCATCTTTCTCGCCATATCTGTCATTGTTGAGGTAATTCTCTCAGTAGTCAACTGTACACGCGATAATGATCATCTTCAAACACTGTTTTTTTATCACAAAAAAGAACAAGCAACTGTGGACAGTGTACTCGATTCATCGGCTTTCAAGAAGACGAGACGTCGAAACAGCCAATTAATTTACTAAAAGCTGACTTTTCTTGAATTTTGGCATTATTCATCAATAGATCATATATTCTCTGTTGATCGAGCCAATAGTACGAGTAGTAACAATAGTCCTGTAAATTAGAGCATCGCCGACCGGAAAGAAAATCTTCAATTGAGCGGTGCTTCACCGAAGACGTTCCGCTTGAACGAAACGGAGTTGAGCTTCACAATGAAGAGACGAATCATGGGCCGTACAGAAAAGGCGATTATGTCAGCAGAATAGATTTCTCCTATCAGCCTCGTGGTAACGGCTCAATCTGTAAAGAAAATGCTATTAACCGAATAAATTTCTTCTAACGGCTTCGTGCTTCTGGCACAATCAACGAAGCATACATTCTTAATTTATTTATGAGTCGTTTAATGTGCCATTGCACGTGCATGTAGTCCTAGCCTAGGTAGGTGGTCGGTCATGCCAGCCGCCATGTATTACTCCTTTCCGCTATATTTAGTTGATTAAACGGCAGTTTGACAGGATCAGGCAGCCAAAGTGTTTTCCCCTCGCTATGCTCCCACATAAGAGTGTTTGTCAACCGACCATTCATTATGCCTCTTTCGAGTTCTCTACGGTATCCACGTGAAGAAAAAAAAACGTCGTAAGACCTAGACATATTTCTTTCTTTCGTTAACAAGTGGTATATATCACTTATTAAACTAGTAATGCTCCGGCTCGCAGATTACCCTGTCTCTTGGCTTGATTAATATTGCCCTCACGTGCACTTAAGGGCTTCTTATGAGACACTTGAGCTTCTGGCAGGTACATTATTCATAGAGAAGAAAACCTCACCGAGAGGTTTTTTCCCCTATATGAAAATTTAGGCACTTCGTTTTCTAAAGAGAAACTTCATTTTAGGCAAAATTTTCCTTGCAAATTTCTTTAACTCATATTGTTTTACGATAATGGAAAGTACTTCTTCTCGTGGTAATATGTCTTCTTTTGAATAACGTGGGGCGAATGCCAATGTGTATGTTTTGCTGTCCCATCTATTGCAGTCAATAAGTGCAGGTGATTACTACACTAATACGTTTTTCGATAAGACCTAACAAATCTTGTTATTCTTCGCTAGTAGAAGGCTAGATAGGTAAATATCTTACGTCATGGAATAGGTAGTGAATTCCGAGAAACTGAGTTCAATGAATTTTTCATTTCTTACACGGCTCCTTCCATCATATTTATCGTGCGGATCGATGCCACCACTTCTTGGACTTCTTGAATCTTCTTGGATTAAATATACCACGTCATGGAATAAAAAGTGGATTTTGAGAAGCTGAGTTTAATATATTCATTATTTAATACGGCTCCTCCCATCATATCTATCGTGCGGATCGATGACAGCACTTCTTGGTCGTCTTGAATTAAATATTTCACTAATGGAGTAGATAGTGACATTCGAGAAGTTGAGTTTAATATATTTATTGCTTAATACGGCTTCTTCCACCATATCTATCGAGCGGATTGATGACAGCACTTCTTGGTCGTCTTGAACTAGATATTTCACGCCATGAAATAAATAGTGAATTTCAAGAAGCTTAGTTCGATATATTTGTTGTTTAATACGGCTCCTTCCATAATATCTGTCGTGCGAATCAATACCGGCACTTTCTGGATTCGATCCCCGTTTTCTTTTTTTTCCTGAGTTTGATATCGAATGCGTCTGAGTACGAAATGTGTCCAGATAGCCACGTGATTAGCCTCTATGTACGAATTTTATTAATTAATCATTTGTTGCTGTGTGCTAGCCCCATTATAATTATCGCTCTTACCGTACTACCTGCCTACATATATACGAGCCCTTGTTATCCGAGAATAAACAGAGGGTCAATGCATCTTCTCTCTATCTGTAATGGTTTGTGTTGGTATGGCGACTATTGTCAAGACAAAGGAATGTGACTGCGATTAAGAGTTGTATTATGTTATTACGTCGGTGAATGGGCCATTTACACATGAATAGAAACCGCTGGCTTAAACATTATCATCTCTGCTGTCTTCTACCCTCTTTCTCTTGTCTGATTTCACTCAGATATTTGATCAATCACACCCACCGCACGTCTATGAATATTCTCTCATCATTTACATATCGAATTTCAACTTTTTTCTCTTCAGTACCGTGCTGGTCACACCTTATATTCGGTGTTTTCTTCAAGACGTCCTTGACAAGTGACATGTGTTACTGCTTTGCTGCTACCACCTGTCATCTTTGAGCTATTATGGCCGATTCCACTTCAGTTGAAGTGACTATGAATATTGACGACTCTGAAGAAGATAGTGATGACACTTCTGCATCTAGCAATAGCAACACTTTAGACCTTATTGATGGACATATCTCACCAGTGATTTGTAAGGATGGGATCGTTAATAATCTAGAAGAATTACTGAACTATATTGCTTCTGGATGGAAATATCATGTGTCAAATACGGACGGCGTGAAAGAGGCATGGTCGAAATTCGACAATATTACTAACAAAATCTGCAGTTATATGGCAGGTAAGCAAGCTGTCACGTCTCAAATGACAAGCACATAAAATCCTCTTTAGATCTTTGAAAAGATGACCAATTTAATTTTATTAGGTCTTCTATGTTTTAACACTAGAGCAATAAACACCGACGTACTTAATCAGAAGTAATTAGAAATCCTTAACGACACTATTCAAAGTATCAGCCAACGGCCTGAGCACATTTCTGCTATCTCTCAGGCAGCAAGACAATGCCGTTAGTGCAGAACTTTTGAGCTTTCTTTTGATATCAAATTTGTCCATACTTACCGCACCATGACTGCTCAGCGAAGCCTTTATCGCAGTTTTGCTACTTTACGAGTACGAATTCAGGAGCGATGCACAGACCGCTTCTGAGAGCTTAAACCGTGCGAAGGCTCAAGGATTTGTGTCTGGGCGTACTGCTCTGTGAACACCTAGATCGCTGCAATTGAGCCTGTCACGTCGACGCCCGCCGCAATCTCATCCTGCCCCAAAACAACGCAAGGCTTTATGTCGCCAAAATGACAAGGAGGAAGTTAAGCGAACTGAGCTAGAATCCGCCGTACAGTCGTGACTTGTCGTCATCTGACTATCACCTCTTATGGTCGTTGGAGCACTTAACCAGGAAGAAGTACCAGGACAACAGTTATCTGCGTCGAGGATTGGCAACTTTCTTTAAATCCAAGAGTGACGAAATCTATGAGCGCGGGATTGGTTTGTTGCCTAAGAGATGGCATGAATGTGTTTCAGATTGATGGCGCATACCTTGAATAACGTTTTGCGCAATTTCAATCACTTTTGGTCAATAAAATTGGTGTTTAATGCTATAGTGCCAAAACTCATGAGAAGACCTAATAATTTCTTGAAATTCATATATTCCAAGCGGTTAATCATAGGTTTTTTTCGAGTACCTGTGAACCCCCTTGTACTGTTTGAAAATGTGATGAAACATCGTTTTAGCATATCACTTTATCCTTAGACATGTGTTAGGGGTGCAACCGACAATTCTAAGATTCAGTTACTCTAATAGAGGCATCTTCTCTTGTCTAATTAGAGTCTTATGTCAGTTCATGTCGTCTTGGTACAATTTTGGAATGCAACAAATTTGCTTGGAGAACTTTTATCTTCATCAGACGACATGTTACTAAACTTTCGTTTTCGTTTTTACTTTTTTCCTACTTGTCTTCCCTCTCTGCGATTATTGACATTCAGTGAGTAAACCTAGCTCTTAGGTAATCATTGCTCCTCGCTGTGTATCCATTTCAGCTACAAATCGACGTCCTCAGACATTAGTGAATTGAATTAATTCCGAATCCGTCAGCCGCATTTCGTCTGCTTTCGATTGCTCCTAAGGTTTTCGCTGCCTTAAAACGCAACCTTCGAACTTCATTATACGTTTATTCAACCAAATGCTGCGAATACTGCTGTCTTACCCATGAAGAAAGTGTCCTATAATTCACGAAGCTGACTAAGGTCTCTCTAATTGGACGAATTCGTTTTTCATTTATGAAAAAATCCTGTGTCATCGTTACAAGAACTCGTCGCCATCTCAAAGTTAGACCACAGAAAACCACTCGGATTCGTCACCATAAACTACATATTCAGAAATCAGAGAGCAATCGCATTAATCTCTATGAGAACGCCACACCAGGCACGTTAGCTGTTGATCGTATTGTTTTGTATACAATTTCAATCCAGTAAAAGTTATTCGCTTTAGTGTGCTCATCTGGCTCTACAATCAAAGAGGAGCCGACAATTATGTCAGCGTCAAGTGTAGAAGATGATGGAGGCGGCGGCATATCCAGTGCTGATGTTTTTGACGCAATCATCAATCGGCCACCTGGTCCACTAGACATTCCTCTAATGAAACATATCTCCTTGCCCTATATGGCCGATTCTCAGAACATGATCCCACCAACGTCATCCACAACTCATCGTCCAATGGTCATTGGTGTGACACAACCGTTTTCCTCGACGACATGGATTTTTTCGAAAAGATTGAGTATGCGATTTTTATTAACCGTAAGACTGCTGAGATTTGGGCAAAACTAAGAACCAGAGGTTTCGTTGAGTAGCCGGCGATTATCCTTTCCGGTGCTCACTTAGTTTCCCACTCCAACGTCGAGGCCCTCGCTCTGCCTTTCTTTCAGCCTCAGCAATGCCTCAACTCTAAACGGTCGCTGTCAGCAATCTCACCCGTCAACTCCTGATTGAAATCATAACTTTTACTTTTTTTATTGCGTAATGCATGCTGTATGTCACCTTTATGGCTCCTTATCATCGCTCACTGCTATATATGCTATAGTGTAAAATGAACTTTGTATTAATTAAAGGTCGCTGGATGAGTGCATATCGCCGATGAGAGCTCAAAACTTTCACCTGAAGGACTAAAGATTTTAAATCGATGTCGACCAACTGTCGTCTAGTTTGACATGGGTTTACTAAGCTTTACCGTTTTCTGTACGAAGTTGTGTTACTTCTAAATCCGAGAATCACGACAACTAGTTAGGTCTGCTGGTGTATTTCTAGACGATTTCCGTCCTCGCCGGCTATTATGCATGCTATTGAGGCTCGGCCTTTGCTGCTTTAACAACTGGTTTACGCTTGAACCACATCTAAAATGTACCCGCTCTCGTTATGTCGCGTTCTGAGAAATGAATAAAGCAACATGCTACTGCTGCCATTAATTTTCATCCTTACACTGTTGACGTTTCCAAATATTCCATTGTCTTGCAATGACACTCATCATCTACTGCTTCTCCCTCTTCATTTATACTCTTCTTTGAAGTCGAATGTTCGAAAACACAGCCGAACCCGCTCCAGGCAACCTCTGCCATTTTCTCAGACGGATTTCATGCGGAATGAAGCAGTTACGGGCAGCAATGAAGACGATTGTCGTACGTCGAAAACGAAGAAAAGTAGCAGAATCTTCATGGCTCCTTTCAGTCGCCATAAATCCATTTCCACGAGTCATAATGGCATCTTTTCGGCTGTCATCAATTCGTTACTGGCGCCAGGCAATGACTTTAGACTTGATTAGGCAACAAATCTGCTTGCAGAAGGATTTATAAAAACTGCTTTGATTTCAAGTTTTCCGAATTCTTTCAGCTATCGTCGGACCGCCAACGAATGTTCGTGTAGAGGCTACATCAAACAGTTCAGCTGTAGTGCAATGGGACTTTGAAAGTGGGCAGGTAATGCCTTTTTCCTCTTTTTACTCCTAGAATAGGAACTGGTCTATTCGGTATCCCATTCCTAATAAGTATTTAGGTCGATGGATTTGTGGTGAAGTATATGCATGAGCCTGGAGGACGATCGGATTCCGACAAATGGACAGCTCGAACAGTGATGAGTCCGAATTCACGACACCTCGAAGTACCTCACCTTACAGCTCACAAACCCTATGCGTTTTGTGTTCTCGCCATTAAAAACAATGTGAGTTTAGCGGCAAGTCTCATTAGTGGAAATTTATACTCCTATGCATAGAAGGGCGCAATACTTAGAGGTTCCCTGACACACATGTGGTTGATGTTTCGATCCCGCACCAAAGCTCACCAAGATTTCCACCCCGTCCCTGGTGGGCGAATCAGTAACAAACTTGTCTCGGAGGACAGTAAAAGTGACTTGGCATATCGGTAGGGCACCGAGGGTCATTTCAAAGACTAAGTATGCATTCAGACATCCCTAACAATGCTACAAATAGAGTAGAATGCATAGCCTCAGCGATTTATCAACGCTAAGAGCTCTATCTTTTAGCTTATTTTTCTATCCATGTAAAAAGTGAATGACGAAATCTGAGAGAGACGCTTTTAAGAACAGCTTTAAGCCTTCGGAAGTTGGATTTTAGAAGTGCACTTCTTAATGGAATTCATTTCATCGGCAATGGTTTAATTCAATGTTAGCCATGAATCCTTCAGAGGCTTGCGATGTACTATCGATTCGCGTCAGTATATCTAAGCTAACAGGAAATTTTCGTTTCTTTTCACCAGATACACTTCTCGATAATTTGCGATATGCATTACTTTTATTGTTTCCTGACCACGTAGGTTGTACTTAGCTCTCCATCATCAATCACTACTACCCGTACTATCACTCATAATCAATATAATATTGCAGAGAAAACTTGTGAAAATTCGTTTTTTTTTCACCGCTATAATACACTGTTATTGATGTCATGACTATATATCCAAGAATGTTTAGCGATATGTGAAAGTTTGAACCTCAAACAAGAGATGAACCCATATCTCGTCCATCCCGAGTTCATGTGCTAACCACTGCACTACTGGGGCTTCTGTTCTGTTGTTAATCTTCTTAGGTTTTGAAGAACAATTCGTACAGATCTGGATATGATCTGGTGTTATCCTGGATGTTTTTTGATCAATCTAGACGAGCTATTCTATTCGGAGTCATTGAAAATTCCCCTTTTCATCTTTGTACTCGTCTCCCTGTTTTTCCTTCCTTCGCAAAAAAACGGCATTGATAAGAACATAGACGCTGTAGAAGGTCATCTGTGGGAACAAAGGAATAAAAAAGGATAAAGCTTTTGTTGTTGATCAATCCCTGAGGAATTTGCCATGAATTGGGCTTTATCAGGAATTGTTCGAGGTGATTGAATGCATATCTGGGTTGTACAATGACTTGCAGCGACCTACTGATATATCATGTCAATGCTGCTATCCTCCCAGACAACTCTGGTGTTAAATGCGCAGACTTTGAAGGATGAAGGACTTGCTGAGCCTTGGGCGGCGGATCGAGCCGTCAAATACGTTTGTGTCGCATCGAACCTCTGACCACGGTGCCGCGAACGCTTACTATTCATGAAAATAAAACGAGTAAAACTGAATTTTGTAATATGATTTCGAGGCCAAGACCGCTTAGATTGACTTGTAGTTTAGAGACAAGGTGCCTGTTCTGATCCTCCTACCTTACTGGAAAAGCTTGTGCCTACGTATATGGTTCAAAATCTCGTAGTCGAATGGAAAACAAGTAATTCCGTCAAGTTAAGGTCAGTTTTAAAGAATTTTTGTAGCGTTTTTCTCTTTTTTCTTTTTTATGTCTCTTGTTATTCCTATTATCTGTAATGACGTAAATCATGTTGATATAGGTGGGATTACAATGGTCCTTCTCATATCGGCTTCTATTTGAATCACACCGGAAAGAAAGAGTATTTCGATCACACATTGGCGATGAAGAGTATGACAACTCCGGGTTTCAAGCATGAATTGGACGAAGGCAGCAGAGAGTATCTGTATGTGTTTTTAGAGACTTCTCTTGCATAACAAAAAAGGATCAGTGCGTTTCTGTGAGTTTCGAAGCTAACATTTTCTTTCTTTAGGTGGACAAATCTGCGCCCATATATGCAATACACCTTCCACGTAGGAGTGCGTACGCTTCCTCCAGGTGGTCGGCAATATTGGCCGAAAGAAGTAGGATTATTTTTTTATCGAAATTTTTTTGACCACTTATTGAGCTCATATAAAAAATAAGGTTGTTGAGAAGGAAATCGGAACTTAGCTGGCACAAATACAGTTATAACCTTTACAAATTCTTGAGTAGGTGATCTTTATTGTCAAATTAGACTACCTACTTAAGATTCTACAAATGTCAAAATTGCTTCTTTATAGAATGTTTTCTGTTTTCCTCTGTTCTATTTTTCCTGCAATATTTAGGATAGAAAGAAATTCTTGGAATACTTATGTCTTCTTCTTTCTAGTAAATCATTGAATATGCTAAACATCTTCTTATCATGAAAGGTTTCACTTGTACATATCAATTATTATGAATAATCTATGCGATCGCTGAAAGTATATGAATGTGGTCGGCAAGCATTCTTTGTTCAAGTGCTATTTTAGCAGTAATGTGATGTTTAACCCTTTCGGGACCGTGAACCCACCTACTCTGCATCTCTGACCCTCAGCGTGGGAACACATTGAATGTATTATTGTAACATTTCAGTTCTATTATTGTTGTTATTTTTCTACTTGAAACAGCATAATATATCTGCATATAACTCAGCATTAGAAAATAACATCAATAATACAATTGAAATCATATAACATTATGTTCAATGCGTTCCCACACTGGGGATCATAAATGCAAAGGAGGTGGGTATACATTGCCGAAAGGGTTAAAATCCGCTTTTTAACAGTTTCGCCACTGGAATTGCTAAGCTTCGACAAGAAGAAGTTTTGTTGATTTCAAAAATCACAAGTTTATCTCAGTAGACTAAGAGGAAATCAACAGATATAGGATCATTATTAGCATAGACACGTTTCAATGATTCAAGAAACATACATAAATCTGATAATGTTGATTTATATGCAAAATCTGCTATCAGGAGCATCAGAAGAACAGAAGAGGTGATAGGGCAGTGGGTTATCACATTTCCGGAGAGAGTGAGACGCAGGTTCAACTCCTGCTCAAGCTTCAAAGCATATCACCCAACATTACTGGATATATGAATGTATTCTTTAAAATCTTTTCATCGTGTCGATCCTCGCAAGGAAATCAGATATTTGCTCATCTCTTGTTCTTCTTCGGTGAAATCGTGGTTTTAGAACCGACAAGGCTTTTTCGTCAAAGCATAGCATTTCGAATAGCGAACCTTTAGAGAAGCGGATTTTCCAGCCATCAAAGAGTATTGTTTGCGTTTTTCTGTGCCGATTTTCGAGATTTTGAATATAAACAGCTGTAAGAGGAAAGTAATATCTCAGAAAATTCATTCAAACTCTTGTAGCTAAGAGTTGAAATCTCTATTAAGTTTTCATATATTCATATTTTAACGTACTCTATAACGACTGATTGGGAAACTGCTGGAAGTTATCGAAAAGCAAGCGAAATCTCTAATGTCTTAGTTAATCCCTTAACAACGTCGAAAATAGTGTTTTAGTTTTGAAACCATGGTTTGTGGTTTTTTCAAGGTGGTGATAGTGACCGATCCAACGGGTCCACCCTTTGTGTTCCCACCGGAGCTGGATGACATCGTTTCCAATGGAATGGGAAGTAAGCAAGGCCAAGTAGTGGTTCGACTGAGACCAGCATCCGAGGAATATGGTCCGATATCTCATTACTGGTTGATTGTAGTTCCTGGAAATTACTCAAAGGTGAGTATTTGTGGTTTTTGTTAGTTATTTTGTCAAATATGTTTCTTGAAGGATGACGTGGTGAACATGGGGCCTGTTGAACTCGAGGCGGCTACAATCGCTCGACGAAAAGCCTTGGAGAAACAAATCAGTGTTTCACCAACTATACGGGTATGTCACCTATAAAGTGTACCATTTGGGACATTTTGATCATGCTCGTTTCCTATGTGCAACATCTTGCTAACAAAAATTCCTTTACAGGTGAAGAAGGCAGCCAGTACTATCGGAAGAGAGTCGCTTATGTCTGAACATCGTCACCATCTTCGAAAACGTCACAATGAGATACCGACAACAGCCTACATCACAGCCCGAATTGAGGCCGAAGAGATGAGGAAGATGTACACGGGGGACCGATCATTTGTTGTTGGTGATGACAAGGTTAGTTGGTACCATCGGTATGTCATACTGTTGAGGCATGCCAGTAACGCTAGAACGTACAAATACCACTCGGGATGTTATATCAGACATCTTTAAAAACTCAAAACATCTTATAAAACTATGTTGAATTTTTAAGCAAGGTATCAAGATAGTTGATTGGAAGGTAGTCGCTTTATGATTTTCCTACAAGGAGCTAACTACAGTTTAAAAAACAGAGAAGAGGGGTGGGGGTTATAAGCTTTCACTGTATCTTTTTGAAAAATGTAAGTCTTTGGAATGGTGAAGAAAGTAGGCTATCTGATCTTGTTCAAGCAATATAAAAGCTTCGATATGACATTTGTAGCCATATTAAATGGTAACTCTGTGGTATGATTTTTTTTTCTTTGCAAAAGATCCCATGTTGGAAGGTCAATCTCATTAGTATATGTTTGCATTTGAAAGGCCAAGTTTATGCAGAAATATTGCATAATCTTCGCAGACTTCTATTCAGTTAGTTTTCATCTAATTTCCTTTGATTTTTTCCGAACACTTGGGGATCAGTATCCTCGAAAAAAGCGAAGATAGCGAGCGGTCGATGTCAGCTTCAAACCAGTAGTTCTCAGCTCAAATTAAATTTCATTAATCGAAAGAAAAAATATCAAATCTACAAGTCTTCTGGAGGACAGAAAATCCAATTGCCGCGGTCCCAGAAAACCTATTTTGTGCATTTCCTTCTCTTCCATGCTCTTATACTCTAGATGAAAACAATCGAAGCGGTAATACGATAGAAGATGATGGTGTCTACATATATGTTGTTGATATTTGTTAAGTTAAGATTCCGTCCGCAATTTAGAAAATTCAAATTTCGTTCTCATTTCTTAGGTGGTCCTAGTTATTGGTTTCTTCAAAGAGCGATAACTTTTTTGAAGAACTGCACAAAGTCATAAGTTAATAGAACACAGTTTCTTTCCTCTATATCGGTAACGTTTCTTTCTAAGTCTTCTAGTTATCAAAAAAAGTACCACTGCTTCGTAAAAACACCTTGGAGCCTTAAGTATTGACCGGGTTTTTTCTCTCGGATTTATGTTTTATGACATCACTGCACATAATTTATTCATTCACTCGTAATCCGATTCTCTTAATTCTGCTGTCTCTAGATATTTGATGTCGTGAAACTCAAGGAGAATGATATCATAGAAATGTGTGATTTGAAAACTTTGATTTTTTTCAGCCGGATCTTACAGACAAAAATGTAAGGATAATAACATTAATTGCCAAATCAGATCGATTAGAAGCTTCTTAGATGGAAATAATTAGATTTCTGATTTTCTATGACTGCTTTTCAATTCAATTTTTCCTTAAGGAGCAACCTAAGCGAGGTTGTTACTATTATTATTTCTTGAGTACACTAATACAGCACAATCACAACACAATAGTTGATTTTAGGATTTTTTTCCTTCCTCGAAGCCGTCTTGTTGTTTCATGGTCCAATAGTTATTAGGTCTTTCCAAAAGTTATGTCACTAGAGCTATAAACACCAAAATTAATTATCCAAAAGTAATTATTGCTTAATAGCACTATTCAAAGTATGCACAATCAGCATGGAATATTTTTGGCATTTCTTAGGCAACAAATTAATACTGTTATTTGCAGAATTTTATGGGCTTTCTTTTGATACCAATTTTTTTCATGCTCTCCGCATCTTGGCATCTGGCGAAAGTCAGCAAAAATCGAAATGCTCTTCGCTTGGAGATAAATCCTTAAGCCTTTCCACGGTCGATGTTCCCGAAGGCTGTCTGTGCATTGTGTTCTATCTAAATCGTACTCGTAAAGCAGCAAATTTCGACAAAGGTTTCGTCGAGCGGCCGTGATGCAGTAAGTACGGACAAATTTGGTACCAAAAGAAGGCTCAGAAAATTCTGCACAAAGCGGTATTGGTATGTTGCCTGTGAGATAGCAGAAATGTGTTCAGGCTGATGGCGCATACTTAGCATAGTAGTGTTGTTATGCAATTTTGATCACTTCTGCTCAATAAATTTCGTGTTTATTTCTAGTGCTGAAACCAGTCTCACATAGGGTGGACCTTGGGATTGCTTCATAGTTTAACTCAGGAGAAATCTGCCACTGTTGAATTTCATTTCTTGTTTTTAAGAAAGTGTCTGAGCGCTGTCACATTTGACATGCATTATTTAGTCGCGTAGAGTTACTCTTAGTTGATGGTGGTCTTTCGTCCTATCGAATGGACAGCTTTTTTGACAAAGGAAACCTAATCGATGGGCTGTTGCCTTGTGTGGTGGCTTCGTCACTTTGTCGCTATATTAACTTGACTTCCTCTTAAACACATATACGTGCCGTTGATGAAGCTGTATCTGATCGACCTCCACTGAGAGATTAGGTTTATACATTGATGCCAACTGACTTGTCTCTGCATTGATCTACGTGGTCCTCTTTGTAACTTGTGAAAAACAGTATCTGTCGGTTCCAGGACTTAGTGATTAATGGACATGAGGTTGTCATGAATACAGTTCATTCAGTACATTACAGTACAATAACAGCGGCTTACGTTTCGAAGTTTCAGTCGCCTTTTGTAGAGCCTGGAAGAGCCAAATTCATATGCAGTCTACTCAGTCTATTATGCGGCTAAACATTTATCTATCAAGAGTTCTATCTCCTTCGCTTAGGAAATGTTCGGCCGAGAAGATGGCATGTCAATTTGACTCTTTCGCATCCTAAAGAAGGCAAAATCTCCAAGACTTAAGTCGCTGTAATTGTACCTGATGTACCGTATTGCATTGAGTGTACTGTATGAACCTCGTGTCTACTAACTGACAAGTATGGAATTATGTGCTTAATGTCGATGTTATTCAATAGATGGTCATGGTGATCGGTTCCAGAACTGTTTCGAAGGAATTTACGACAAGAAGCTGAATTTCAGATCTACAATGGTTTCAACAACTTCCCACTACAGCCAAGCACAAAATATCGCCTAATGGTGCGTTCGTTCGCTAAAATTGACGGACGGCGAAAGAATGAGGTAGAATAAATCCCTATATCTTTTCTTCCCCTGTTCGATCCACAAGTTTGAAAGGAAAAGAAAAAGCTAACTTCTTAGAATGTGATGAGATTCTTCTAAAATTGTTATAGTCCAATAAACTTGATATTTTTCGTTTGACAAACGAGCTCCGATGGGCGAGAAGCTGACCCGTCTGTACTCGGATTCGGCTCTTACGGAGCCCTTTATGACGCGAGCTGCTCAGAGAACCGGTGCGAAGACTGGAGGTGTTTGGCTGATTGGCCCTGTGATTGCGCTGCTTATAATCGCTATCCTTATCGGGATGTTGGTTTGCTGGTGAATACTCCATTTGTAGCTCACACTGTGGACTTTATATTAGCTTTTAATGTCTTAGGTGGCTCCGTTGTAACAAGAAATCGGCCGGTAGAGCACATCGTCACGGTTCTATCACCAAAGTGGCCTTGACTGGTAACATTATGAATGGTATTCCTAGTGAAACCAGTAAACTCCTTTCTACAGACACTTTCGGACGAACTGTAATGAATCCGTACGAACACGTGAGTCATCTCTTTTGTGGTATTGAATGATTTAGTCGTTTTTCAGTTGAGAACGACGGTTTCCAATCCACGGTAAGCATATAAGCAATTTTACAGATGAATGGCCATGGTGGTGGCGGCGGGCATATGGAGTCGTCAGTGGATCTGTATCCTTTGCCACGGAGTCAGTCCCGAAACGACGTGGGAAATTATGCGCCAGTTCCTATCCAATTTTCTCATCTTCCGTCCAACGGTGGAATCCTAGGTAATGATTTTTCTACCAGAATATATCCAATAGCTGTTAGTGAAACTGAGTTCAATGCCGACTTGTGGCTAGGAGACCAAACCGTCGGCGGTCGGTTTTCTGACAGATCAATACCTTGTATCGTATAAAAAGTGATAGCAGAAAACGAGCTCTGGTGGTGCAATGGTTGTTAGCAGATCCTCCGGAAAGTATGAGACGCGGGTTCAGCTCTTGTCCGAGATTCAAAGTTTTGCGTATCACTCGAATTGTTAAATATATAATGGCTGTTTGTCCACCATAGATTGCTCAGGCCAGTGTAACAATCAGTTGGTTCCCATTACCATGAATGCTTATAACTTTCCCCTCATTGTGTCAGGATATACTGCTAGGATTCTGCACACATAACCTTGTCGTAGGGTCATAGAAATACCTTACTCCTATGCCTTCTACCTATTTGTTGAAACGTATTTGTTCGATATTGAAAAGCAGTTCACAAATCCGAAGAATCTAAGTGGTACGCTGAACTTTTGACTCTACGAGGAGAAGAACCCGCTTCTCACTTATTTTGAGGTCGCGTGCTACAACTACACCTCTAAGTTCGTCGCTCTGATACCACTTTTCCCTCAAATCACATTTCTAGGCAGCAATCTCGTTACTCATCCAGCGATTCCGATTTCCGAGCTAGCGCACCATATTGAACAACTTCGCCTCAACAATAATGCGGGTTTCCAGCAGGTAAGAAAGTGATCATTAATCTTTGAACAGTAGAGTTTAGAGAGAGAGAGAGAGAGAGAGAGAGAGAGGAGGGAGAGAGAGAGAGAGAAAGAGAGAGAGACGTGGCACCTTTCGTAAATTGTAATTCGCTCCTTTAGGAGTTCGAGTCAATAGAAACAGGTCAGCAGTTTACTTGGGAAAACAGCAGTGCCGAAATAAACAAACACAAGAATCGATACGCAAACGTTGTTGCTTACGATCATTCCCGTGTAGTGCTCTCAACGATAAACGATATTCCTGGAAGTGACTACATCAATGCGAACTACATCGATGGCTATGATAAGGTCAGTTCAAAGTTTTTTTGTCAAGTGAAGAGCTTCTGGGCTTATAAGTGCCAGTGCTTTGATTTATCGTCGCTCACAATTTCTTTCCATTTCAGCCAAAAGCATATATTGCCACCCAAGGACCATTGCCGGAGACCTTTGATGATTTCTGGCGTATGGTCTGGGAAGAGGGATCGGCGACAATTGTTATGCTAACGAACTTAGAGGAACGTTCTAGAATCAAATGCGATCAGTATTGGCCGACTAGGGGTAACTCTACGTATGGCGAGATTCAGGTGTGTAGTCAAGGATTGACCTGTTGTTATAAAGGGTCTAAGCTAAAAAATGCAAATGGTTATGTTGTTGCTAAGACATCTCTAACGTTGGCGGGAGATTTTCCATTCTCAAGCAGTTCGACGACTGATCGTCATTCTTTCTGCTATAGTCCTTTTTCAAGATCTTTTTGCTTTTATAGCGCTTTCTCTTAGTCAAATATCGACGTTGATTTTAACCACTGTAGGTGACACTGCTGGAAACTACCGTACTCGCACACTACACTATGAGAGCATTTCGGATACAAGTCGTTGGAGAGATGGAAATGCGTGAAATTCGCCATCTTCAGGTTAGCTTAATTCACGATTTTGTAGTTCGGATAGTCTATTCTATCCGGTTGAATCTGTTATATATATATATATATATATATATATATATATATATATATATATATATATATATATATATATCCAAACCTAAAATAAACGCTTTTATTGTCTATTTAATACTTTTTTTGTCAAATTACTTTTGTTATAGTATACAGCTTGGCCTGACCATGGTGTACCGGACCATCCAACTCCTTTCCTCATTTTTCTGAAACGAGTGAAAACGCTCAACCCTCCCGACGCCGGGCCCATTATTTCCCATTGCAGGTAGGCTCGCGCGAATCATTGAGTGTTTGCTGATCAACCACATCATCTCAAACAATTTTCTTAAGCGCTGGCATCGGTAGAACAGGAGCATTCATTGTGGTGGACTGTATGCTTGAGAGACTTCGTTATGAGAATACCGTGGATATATTTGGTTGTGTGACTTCTCTTAGGAGTCAGCGATCATATATGGTGCAGGTTAGTTACCCAAGTTTGATTCACCCTATCTTATTTGTTATTGTTGAAAGAATGTTTCTAAGAAAGAAAAAACGAATTATCTGAGTTTTTTAAGTCGTGAGCACTAGAGAGTTCGAAGATTTTGGGGAATTTAGACAGAAGATCAATATGTGTTTATCCATGACGCCGTTCTTGACGCAGTTAACAGCGGTTCAACTGAGGTGCCCATAGCGAAACTCAGACAACACGTCATGGCTCTACAGCAAATCGCTCCGATGGAAGGTGCAGCTGGGATGGAATTGGAGTTTAGAGTATGTTTTCGATTTTTTTTTTGCCCTTACTTTACACCGTATCAACTCTAAATGATGGCCCTGCTTCGACAATAGAAGTTTGGGATAAGCCGGAGATTGATTTTTTCTGCTGTAATTTTGTTCATTCTATTATTCTTAAATCATATTGCAAAAGAATTGAAATGTTATACCTTTCCTTCGAGTGCTTTATTAAGACCACGCTCAAATTTCAATAAATCCTTTCATTATTATTTGAGCCAACATGTCATGTGGTCTGGTAAGGGCTCTTGTACAGCCCGAGACACGTGTTTCGTCCTTACAGACTCATCAGCCGGGCAGAACCCGTCGTCTGTCGATCTTTTTATAGTCAGTTCTCTCGGGAGCGTTACGCTCCTTATATATAGTTATCGACGACCTACGCTTTACACTCTATGTCAGGTGAAACATTCACCTAACACAGAGTGTTTTCGCACTCGATTGCTAGCTGGCTGGTATTTTTAATCATATTATACCTTTCCTTCGAGTGCTTTATTAAGACCACGCTCCCGAGAGAACTGACTATAAAAAGATCGACAGACGACGGGTTCTGCCCGGCTGATGAGTCTGTAAGGACGAAACACGTGTCTCGGGCTGTACAAGAGCCCTTACTGACCACATGACATGTTGGCTCAAATATTAATGAAAGGATTTATTGAAAGTTACAATAAGAAAAACTCAAAGTAGAATCATCTTCAGTTCTTGCGTAATGTGATAATTTGAATATTTTCCACGGATTAATAACGATTTTCAACACTTTAGATCAATTCTAAGTTTTTATCTACTGCCAAATTCATTCTTAACGGATGAGCACACTGTGAAAAGAATGCGGAGGTACGAGGAAAACTTTAAAGCTGAAGTGGCTTCGAACCCGCGATTATGCTTTTGGAGGGTTCACCAGATTTTTACTACATCATCGACGCCCTCGTTTGCTTTTGTGTCAGCTGTGGAATGGGTTTGACATAGGGAGCATAAAGTGGTATTACACCCTAATAAGCCATGACCGTAGTTGTAACTAGCTTTGAAAAGAGTAGGCGCGGGTTCCAACCTCTTGAGATTCCAAATTGTGATCGTATGTTAGCATTTCGTGGTTATACTTTACACTTAGAGGCCTTAAAAAATCATTCATATTGATCTCTACCTATTTTTTTAGCATCTCTCTGCATTGAAATGGGGAAATGCGCGGTGTTCCATCGCGAATCTGGCAGTGAACCGACACAAAAATCGTCAATTAGCTGTCGTTCCTTACGACAGCAATCGTGTCGTTATACAACTCATTCCTGGTGTGGAAGGAAGTGATTACGTGAATGCTAGTTGGGTGGATGGTTATCGGTGAGTGTTTCGGTGACCAACTCATCGTACTTTTTCATTTTTCATACTGTGATGATCTTATCGCTTTCCACTTGAAGGGAGCGGTGTGCTTATATCGCAACACAAGGGCCGATCGACCAAACTGTTGCTGATTTCTGGCGAATGGTTTGGGAACATGACTGCGCTATTGTAGTTATGTTGACGAAAACCTGGGAAATAGGACGGGTTAGTTTAGTTCTACTTAAGACTTCGAAAAGTCACACTATAGGTCTCTATAATTGCTGCATTTGAAGGAAAAATGTTGCGAGTACTGGCCACAGGAAACCGGGGCACAAGTGGGCCAGTTGGTTGTTGAGCCCATCGCCGAGTATAACATGAGAGAGTATATCTTGCGAGAGTTTCGACTCAGTGATGTTCAGGTAGTTTCCGACCCTATTTTTTCATAGGTTTCAATTGAAACTTTTCGCCCTTTGGGGGTCATAGAACCATCCCTCTCGTCCATAACTCCAGCTTTTTGGTCAAACAACGACACGCTAGGGGCTGGACGCAACACGCTGGGAGTTAGGGGCGAAGAGGGTTGGGTCATGATCCTGAAGTGGTTAATTGATGATCTTCGTGGTGCAATAATTGAACATTTCAGTCCGGTCTCTCTCGTACTGTTCGTCACTTCCAATACACCGAATGGCCAGAGCAAGGCGCACCAAAATCGGCAGAGACATTCCTGGATTTTACTCAACAGGTTTGTTATCATACAGATTTGGATACATATTCCAAAATCTTGCAATATGTCTCAAGTGCACGTTCTCTGCTAGATTATGACATTAAGGATGATCTAAATTTCTAAAAATCGCGTAATTTTTAGGTCCATCGAACAAAGTCTCAATTCGGTGTTGATGGGCCCATCGTGGTTCAGTGCTCTTCGGGTGCTGGTCGAACGGGAGTATTCATCGCATTGGCAATTATCATCGATAGGATGCGTCTGGAACATGTCGTAGACGTCTTCACAACGGTTTGCTTGCAATTTTTCCGTCCATCTGTGGTCTTCAATATCAGGCTTATTGCTATTCATTTTCAAGTACTGTACACCAACTGAGCCGTTTTAGGTGAAATTGTTGCGTACAGAACGCCAAAATATGGTACAGGACAAAGATCAGTACTACTTTCTGTACATGGCTGCCTTGGAATTCCTTTCCTCTTACGAACAATATCCATCCTCGTAGAAGGCTCACCCTCCGGTTTCCCTTTGAACGTTTGCCCCGTGATTGTTCTCATCACCTATTGGTGCAACTCTAGTGTAATAATGTTGCGGGTATTCTGTTGTATCATTGTCGTCAGACGACCATCATACTGTCTCTTCTTCGTCTACGGGTCTCTCCAGCCAATTTCTTATTGTGTCTTTGTGTTACTGAAGTTTGTCTCACTTTGTTATTTCTCGTATTCTATATATGTTTGTAGTGAATTATCTCTTTTCTTCAAGAAAAATCTATTCTTTGTTGACACGAGCGAGCTGGATTCATTCACCATGTTGATATGTTTGTTTGCTCATTTTTTGCTTTCTCACCTGTAGTGCACCTCAAATTCCAGGTCTCCACGACGTAAAAATCACTTTAGAATTTTTGCCATGTGCTGAGGAATTTTCCGAGATTTCTCAATACCTTGGAGGCGAAAGAGATGTGGTAGAAAATGTATTAGTATATAATAAATTATTTCAACTCATGTCCTTTTTAGTAGTATTTCGACGCAACATGTAATAATCCTAACACGGCTTTCAGATCTCGAAAGAGTGAGAATTAATTTAAAGAGCAAATTGCTAGCCAGACAACTACTGGTTGGTTGTAGACGAGTTATTGATTTGGTGTTCAAGTATTAAAGTATATGAAGTAGATTTTAAAACTTGCAAGCTGGTCCTGATATTTTTGCTAGTTTTTCTCAAATCAATCTCGAGAACTGGGTTATGCTTCTTGAACAAGGTGTGTTACACGATTTATAGAGACAAAAAATAGTTTGAATACCCGTGTTTTCTTTCTGAACGGATTAGAGGTTGCCTCAATAACAAGGTTTATCCAATCGCCGTCTTCTTGGCGGTTTCGTCTTTTTCAGAGCCTAGTAAGGTTAGACTAATTAATCTAATACATCTAAAACCCGCGCTGAAGCTCAATAAACAAAGTCCTATTTGCATGGTGAACAGCTCCTCTCCACTCACAAACTCGTATATCCAAGGACTCTAGACCTCAGTTGGGAGTTGAACACCCGTTTCACCCACGAAGGCGGGAAGCACGATTTCAACTGTCGCAGAGGTTCAAAGTACGGCTGTTCAGGAAATTACACATAGTTCCATTAGTCCGAAGCGAACCTCAGTGCGTGGAGAAGTGATTCGTGCTGCTTACAACGCCGGTCGCTGAGAGACGCTCAAATTTTGGGCTGCACAGGAGGTTAATGGAATTGAATCAAGCAAGCCGTGTCTGAAAATCCATTTTGCGGTTCTTTTCGGCTATCCATCATCTGTTCTTTCTAAATACATACCCTGCCAATGTGTGATCCATATAAATAATTCCGCGGGCTCGATGGAAGGTTAGATCTCGAAGATTTGAGGTGTATACTCTCAGACATTGCGTGTGTCAGTTTAATCCCAGAAGTCAACGTTCAGACGCCCTGCGGATAGTGAGCAGTGCTTTCCACGTGGTTCAAGTATCCTTCCAATTATACCCAATAATGTAGAGTGATCTGCAAAGCATTTGCGTCAGGCGGGACTTAAACCCGCATTTCACCCAATCCAGCAGCGCGTGTCCTATCCCTTGCACTACCGACGCCTGTTTTGACACCACTCTTTCTACACTACAATGCATCTGTCTGTCAGCAACCAACCGTCAGCGATTTGACCTGGATAGTCGTTATCGACATCAAAGCCAATCATGCTGACAGATATTGTGTATTAGATGATCAAACAGAATTCTTTTGATTTTACCGCTATTAGCGGTGATATGATGATACAGTATACCCAATGATGGAGTGATGTGCAAGACATTTGCGTCAGGCGCGATTTGAACCCACATTTCACGCAATCCGGGGGTGCGTCTACATCACTGGGTATACTATAACATCATACCACCGTTAGAAGCGATTGGAAAAAAAAACTCTATTATTCCAATTCTCTCCTAAAAAGCAGGTTTAGCAAGACTGTCGAATAAAAAGTCAGCGCGGAAGAAATGTCTTTGCTGTGTTTCACAATTTGACACCGAGCTATACACCAGTCTCATTAGTTATAATTTTCACATTTCGTTTAGTGGAAGTTTTTAAAAATAGACTAAATATACAGATTATAACTGGCGAAGTCCGAGAGAAACCACCTTACCTATAAAAATCAGAGGGTGAGCATTTTAGCACTTTTATATGGAGGGTCAGTTAGAGGTAGACTTATGCCATGGCAGACCTTCTTTTGATAAGAGACGTAGTGGTCGGAAAGCAGCAAGTAACTTACTGTGTGAAGGGAAGTCATGTTATTGATGAATGTTCTAAAGAGATTTGTAATAAACAGTCTATTAGAAATGCATTATATTGCTCATACCAGCAGCAAGACATCGACGAACTGTCAGTGATATTCTACTCAATTACAAGTTATCATTTTTCGGCTTTCGATCCCTATGATAGGAGGCGAGTGGCCGAGAAAATGGCAGTGACGATGGCGAAAACGCCGAAATAAGCGTGTCAGCCGAACTGTTGCCACGGATGAAGTTCTAATCAAATCTCGGAAAGACGGCTGAAAGCATTCTCAAAGACTATACAGGGTGCAGAACAATTCCGTTTATTTTCAAAGATCTTTCAACTCTAAAAAAATGCTGCAGAAGCAAATGAACTTATTCAATCGCAGGAATAAATACGTTTTTCAGATCAAATTATAACAATGAAGAAAAATGTTTACAGTAATTTCTCAAAATTGCTTCCTTCGACTTAATAAATCTACGAAGTCGCTTGCGAAATTTTCCAGCGATGCTCGCACACGTTCCTCATCGTAGCTTCTTCCCAAGCTCGTGTCAAAGCGGTGTTAAGCGTGTCTAACGCTAGTGCAGCGAGTAGCCGAGACCATTTCCTCTAGTTTGGATCACGCGACGGAAACCATTGGGTTGAGTCTAGCGGATTTGACGACCAAATTTCCTTGCCCAAAAGCCTGGAAACAGTTCTCGACAAATGGCAATCGGTTAACGGGCCGACTGCGCAGAGACCCAGCCTCCTGAAGAGTAATCCGTTGACGCCAAAGTGTTGAGTAGTCCAAAACTCCAATACGCCCTGTAAAATTTAATGCTGATAGCTGGCACGGTTGAATTTTACGTTTGCGCTGATAAAGACCAATGGAGTCTTTTCCGAGCCATCATTGAGGCCAGAAGATGAATACGGCCCACGGTTTTTGCTACTGCGCACTCCTACTGACACTTCTTGAAAAGTTGACGTCGATTCTGACGACTGTGAGGTGGTCTGACCATGAATATCTTCTCATGCGTAAAAAGAACATTTGACAAACGAGCACCAGCTATTAAACGAATCATTAGGCAAGCCCTTCGTTTCCTTTCATCTTCTTGTCCAGAAGGTGGACCTGAGAGATTTCCTGCCGCGTAGTTTCAGCTTAATTTTGACAAGGTTTTGGACGGTCCACTCGCCGATCCCGGGCTTTCAAAGGCTTGCGCAATGATTCGTTTGATAGCTTGTGCTCGTTTGTTGAAAGTACTATTTACGAATGAGAAGTTATCATGGTCGAATCACCTCACAGTCGTCAGAATCGACGTCAACTTTTCAAGAAGTGTCAGTAGGAGTCCGCAGTAGCAAAACCGTGGGCCGTATTCATCTTCTGGCCAGTGATGGTCTGAGCCCACAAATGCTCTGCCGGGTTAGACACCGTTGGTGTATTGCTGCTGCGTAGCTTCAGCTTATTTTTGACAAGGTATACATATAATGCCGTAGTTTACCCAGTAGTGAATGCGCTTGTTATTGAGGATAAATTTTCCAATCATCACATCTGTCACCTTATCATTTAGGAAGTCTTATCTGGCACGTAATGTTTATTTGCTAGGTATTTATAGGAACTTTTTGCAAGTAAGTCTTCATTTTATAGCTCGGTTCTCCGCTGTCCTGTTGTGGTGATGAGTAGCTTAGCAAACGAGAAGAAAAAAAAAGAAGTCAAAGGATCGCCACCACAACAGACAAGTGATAAACGCGCTACAGTAGACGAAGTTAAGGTACGCGATACTACTTACTTATCTTACACTACTCTTGATTTTTTTTCAGCTGAAATATACCAAATCAAAGGATCAAATCGTTGAAAGTAGAAGAAGGAAGAAAGGTTGTTTTGACTCAAATTTTACTACTTAGTTGACAGAACTTGATCATTTCAGGCGAAATGAGTTTTGACGAGGAGGAACTTGTAAGTCAGCAAAATTAGTGTAAATCATTGAAATCGTTACTAAAACGAGTGAAATTAATGATCAGTGTACTGAAATAATTCCTCGATCTTTTCATTAAATAGCGTTTTTTCAAGACAGCTTTAAAAAAGAACGCAGAGGCGGCGCTCACGGCTAACCTTTCAATGGAAAGTACGCATAATGTCGGTGGCAAGCCAGCAGTCCCAGCTGTAAGGAAGTCTTCGGAGGGTGCTACGGATGGTTTCGGAAGCAAGCCAGCAGTCCCAACTCTGAAGAAGGCCTCGAGCGGTACGTTTATAGATCGTCAATTCCGTTCTTTGTCTTAATCAATTGCTACAGTTCTATTTCAGAAAACGGTGACGAAGACGAGTCGGTTTGTTAATTGTCGATTGTCTTTAGTTCGTTTTTGAACCTCTAAATGAAAATAGCTTCATATTCTGAAAAATTGTAAACAGGAGAGCGAGAGTGAAAATGGGCCAGCAAGCAGTAAACCCAATGCAAATAAAGATAAAAAGAAAGGTGAAACAAGAATTGAGAGGCTTTCTTTGGCGTTTTGGTGGGCATTAAACTTTCTTCATTTTTCAGATCCTACTGTGGTACTCGATGCACTCGAAAAAGCGGATACTCTTGACCCGAAGAAAGCATCGGCTGATAATAAAGAGATTGTGAAAACTAAAAAGGGTAACGGAGTTGAGCTGTAATTCCTTTCAAACTTATCATCACGCCCTATATCCTTATCATTATAGATACCAACGCGATATTAGATACACATGAAAAGCCAGTTACTCTTGATCCGAAAAAATATCTAGCTGATATTAGAGCATTTCCGAAAATTACAAAGGGTACTTTGAATTGAGTTGTAGTTTCATTCATGTTCAGCGTCATGTCATATATTCTTATCATTCCAGATACTACCTTAATATTAGATGCGCTTAAAAAACCGATCACTCTCAATCCGAAAAAAGATTCAGTTCATAATAAACCGGTTCGAGAAGATAAAAAGGGTAGGTGAAGTTGAACTGTAGTTTTTTCATATTTATTGTCGTGTCATATATTGTTACCATTGCAGATTCTTCTGCGGTATTCGAAGCACCGGAAAAGCCAGAGACAGTGGATTCGAACGCAGAAGTAGGCCCTGTAATAGCCCCTAGTTGCTATATTGTGAAATTAGTGGTGCGCCGATCAGCGGAGAGCAGTAAATTATCCGACGTTTTCAAAGAATTGGGGCGATTGGATACAGAAACATTTTAGTATTTCTGGAACCATTACCCATTGGCGATAACATGACCGATCGGACCACATACGGCTGAAATTCATTTGGTCGTTAGCTTTGAGACTTGGTGATGACTGTGATGAGAGTCGGTGATGGGAAGCACGCTAACTGATAAAGTCCTACTACTGGTTTGACAGAATCAAGTGCTAAGACTTCAATAGCCGCTAGTTATCGCTGGTCGAAACGATTTCAGGAAGAAGAATAAGTGTAACTCAGTATGTGAACCAACGATAGCTGCCAGAAAAATTAGGTGTGTATGGTTAGATGGAGTGGACTTAAGATGACGCGTGAAATTGGATGGAATTTTCCGGATGGGTTGTGAAGATGAGATGATGCCTACTTCGAACCTAATTAACTGATCCATGCTGTCGGTTTGTTCACGCGTGGCTCAGCAGTTAGCGGTGCGTATAAACGACAAGAGGTCGATCCGACATTCCGGGCTTATCAATTTAATGTTCCAGAGGTCGGCCATTGATAGATGATAGACTTATCTAGGGAAAATGGTAATACTGACTTCATGCCTCACTAGCCTATTGTAAGCCATTGTATAGATCAGATTTCACCTGTAATCAAACGTAAGTCCGACTTTTATCAATTCTCCTTGCATCGTAGAACCACCAAATTATCTTTCCGGAGGTCGGCAAATTATTTGGTAACGGATTTGTAAGCCAGAAAAGTTGTACTGGTTCCATACGGGATAGGCCACTGCAAGTCATGATAAAGATCAGATATATCCTGTAGTGAGTCGCAAATTCTACTTTTACTGAATTTCACCATGAATAGTCGAAATGTCTTCGCAGCTACCCTTTTCCGAAGCTTTGAAGAAAATACTGCAGCGATACCAGAAGCTATAGAAGTGGTAGTTTGTAAGATATTTTCGACTACATTTGCATGCATTCAATCACCAGCAACGATGTTTAATGAAGGGAATTAAACGCCCATTTTCCATGAATTTGAAAAAAAATTGGATCTCTTACGCTGCTACGTAACAATGTGTTTTGTGTGGCCAGATTAAATTTCTTAGACGAATGTTCAGAAACAGGTGAATCAAAGCTACGGAATTCTGGCCTAAAAGTTTCTCCATGCTGGGAAAATGATCACGTTCAATCATTCCGTAGCTCATACCGTTTTTGAAGGCATTGCTATATCTCAAATCTATTCGGATTTACTGCTCTTCAAATATGGCTCATCTTTTTTAACTCAATTATCGACTGTAGATATTTCTTAAGCCACATAACAATCGTTGCAAAATTTAGAGTGTCGCGATTGATGGGACACGAAGGATTTGTGAAGCTCGACCGTGAAACATCATTGACAAGTATCAAGCGCGTAAGCACATTTGTGAAAAAATCCGGAGTCATTCAGCAAAATAAAAAACTTCCCAAGTATACCGAAGCTACCATTTGTAAAGCAAATGCGTGAAATGTCATTGGGGAAAATTCGGGAGCACGGTACAAGAGATGATACAAGTAAAAGCGAACGATCGTCGAGATCAAATCTGAGCGTACAAATGAAACTGTCGCCACCAAAAGTTGATCGAAAGCATAAAATGGAAGTTTCGGCGAAAGTGCCGCAATCACCGCAGAAGGACGCTAGTATATCACCGCGCGATTCAAAGTCTCCGCGAAAGGATGGTTCGCAAAAATCCGCTGCCACACAAGTGTTGGAGCCACCTTCTCAAAAAGGCACTAAGAAGGAGCCAAGATCCGAGGTTTCCACCAGTTGTCAGACGACAGGTGAATATTGCTGTGTACTTCCGTGATCAGTTCTCAAATTGATGCAATGGTTTTTCAGCTTTAAAGAGTAGTACATCATTAACTACCGTTACCAGTACAGATGAACTGCCGCAGAGCTACTACAAATTTATCAACGTTAAAGTCGAACTAACCCAAGTATGCTGTTTGAATTACCAAATTACAGTAGACCATAGATCTTTTCTCCTATTTCATAGAAGATAATTCACGTTAGAAAGGAGAATCAGAGATTGTGGCACGTAACAATACCATCGGAAACCACATATATTGTACTGGGAAAACGTTCAACAATATAGTTTGTGTAGACAATGAATTAACACATTCCGGACCGTTTATGTGCCATAGCGTCCCCGAATGATTAGAATGTCCCTCTGATTTTCTTTCTTCAAAATCTGCCCTTCGCTGAGTTGTAATTTTCTCTTCATTCTTTCTTCGTTCTCTGGCCACTGAGCACTATAGGGATTTCCTAAGTAACCCAAGAAGTCCCACTTTTTGTTCTCACGGAAAATATAGACTGATTTCGGTGCACGTAGATATCACACTCCAATAACATGCTACTTTGAGACGGTCCGCAATGTGTTAAATAATTAAGAGAGTATGAGCACCTGGTGTGATTCAATGCCTCTGAAGTTGACATTTCTTCGATACCTTCTAATATTTTTATTTTTAGAAAAAGTTCGATGTAAATTTGAGCGAAAATCTAGTGATAATTTTCATCCAAACCAGCTCTCCATTTTTCTACCATCTCGTAGTTGGCGATCAAGTTAGCTTTGCCTTATGCCCTATTGTAAATAATGATATGAACTAGATAAACTCAGATGGGTTAATTCAGATAGCTGAAGTCGATGGCGTAGTTCCGAACAATATGAGGGAATTTCTAGAAATGATAGAATCGGCAACAGGCGAGGTAAAAAAATCTTTCCAAAATTTTTGTCGGATCTTTGGCTAAAATGTTTAGTGAGAAATAATGAAAAACTTTCCTAAATTCCCTAAAGTTGACGTTAAAATTATCGGAATATGAAAAAAAATGAAAACTAATGAGTAGTGGCAGGTCACACTTGGAGTGATCAGACCGTGGAATGTGCGCCCTCCTACTCCACAACGGATGGCTCCTGTTTATACACTGAAAAAACACTGTTACCTGATAGTTGGTAGGTGGTATTTGTTCTAGAATTCTTAAAATTGAATTACAATGCCTGCCTCTACCGTATGTTACCTGCTCTCTGAATAAATGCCTGAACAAGAACGCAAAATCAAATAAAAACTTTTTTACCTCAAATAATAATGAAAGGATCTATTGAAATTCAAGCGTGGTCTTAACAAAGCACTCGAAATAAATGTATATTATGATAAAAATACCAGCTAAAGAGCAATCGAGTGCGCAACACTCTGTGCTAGATGAAAATTTTACTTGACATAGAGTGTAAAACGTTCGTCTTAGATAACTCTCTGTAGGAAGAGTAGGGCTCCCGAGAAAACTGACTATGAAGAGATCGAAAGACGACGGGTTCTGCCCGACTGACGAGTCTGTAAGGACGAAGCACGTGTATCGGGCTGTACAAGAGTCCTTATCAAACCTTATCACAAGTTGGCTCAAATAATAATGAAAGGATTCATTGAAATTTCAGCGTGGTCTTAATAAAGCACTCGAAGTAAACATATAAAAACTGTTGATTAGCCCCCCGACCTCTGAAAGCGTGAACTGCGGGTTCGATTCCCGTCTGACGTTTGCAGCCTTGCAGAATATTGCAGAAATAATGCAGAAAATACTGTTGAATATGTAAGATATATAACACCTTATTGACATAACTGCGAATTCATTTACACATCTTTTACGTAGTAAAACTGCATGATTTGTTGATAAATCAAAATCTTTGGGTTTCACAGAATTTATTTTTCCACATCGTATACGATATCATGCCTAAGCTTTTCACACAATTAGTCGACAAACCACCTGAACCATATGCGTTAGTGTAATTTTGACATCAGGTAACACTCTATCTTTCCGATCTGCTCTTCAAGGAGCGCGCGAAGCACAGTAGTTGGACATGCCATGATTACATGCATGATCGTATGTTCCACCTATCTATGAAACATGCAAGTTTTCTTTACCAGTGATACGGAAATCTATACCTTGACTATCTGCTAATAATTTCTGAGGTCTACAAAGTCCGGTAGTTACATGTGGTGAGCTCCTTAATACGCTCTATCAATGCTATATCACTGCTCCAAATGAAACCTACTCGATTAGCATTTGTCAGTTCTCATGAAGAAAACAAATTCTCCAATTAGCAAACGGATCCATGCGCAGGATCTCAGGGTTTATGCCGACAGCAAATGCAGAATAACTGATCAAACTGAAGAGTATGGAATTTTCAAGGGAATTCGGATGCGAGCGAATGAGAGCACATTGAAATAGATCCTCATGAACAAGTAGCGCTTTCCTGAAATCAATGAGTTTACTACAAAACTTTCCAAATTCAGTTAGTGTAATTCAGAGTTGCCACTGATAAGGAATTTGCGAGCGGGTTACGAGTTTCAGAGCAGTCATGGTCGACTTCTCCTTACTAAGGTATGCAGACCTTTAAGTCAAGATCACTTTGTATTCAGTTCGACAGGAACGCACTTATTCACGCTAATATCAACCTTTTAGGTGGAGCCGCAAACGATGGGTGCATTTGCTTTTCTTGCCATCGACCGCATAGTTGACGTGGATTCCGATCTCGTTCGTGCTTTCGTTTCAAAATTTTCCTCTCGTTTTCGATAATTTTTTCTCATTGCGATTTTGATTTAACTGCAACTGCGGTCTCATTACAGATTCCTAATCAAGTGAATATGGTGGCATTGAAGAATCGTATTCGAGCCGTACAGGAGCGCGATGGCTATTGCACATTTCTTGTAGAGCGACCGTCTTCGCTCCACCATACCACCAATCCCAGCTGTATTGCTATGAAGACGACAGTGACAGCGACCAAAGACGTCGAGATGGGCGATGATGCAGTTGAAATCGGTGCTCGAGAAGCATTCAAACATACTTTAGCCAAGAATAAACACGTAGGTCACATGTTTGATACCAAGAAAATGAAGTCATAGTTACATCACTCATGTCGAGAGTCTTCAATTCAACTAGTTGTATTCACGTAATCCTGATTTAGAAAATGGTACTTTCCGGCTACACGTTGACAAATAAGTTTTGGACCTCGTTCACTGTTTAAGAATTTTTCATAGGAGTGTCAACAATCATTCAAAAACTTGTATCTCTGGCTAGAGCAGTTTGAGGCCGTTTATCGTAAAGGCCCTTTTACAACGTTGAAGCGTACAAAATAAAGTTATGTTTCACACCCGCCGCGCGCCTTCATTTCTATCACGAGTATAATACGTTAAAAAACTGTGAAGCATATAAACGTGTAGAGAGAACAATTTCATTCAAGTCGGAGAAAAAATTCTTAATTAGGTAACAAGTTGCACGTCACATGTCTAATCCGTCAGGTTATCGCCGACCTTGCCCGTAATTCAGCCGGTAAACAAGCCATGGACGTGGATTTCGATCTTTTTTTCCTGTACACTACAATGAAATGGTCTCCCCAGAAAATAAGCACAGCATTGGTATCATTGAAACTTACTCTATCGGATGATTGCTAATAGTCTAAAGAAAGAGTTCTGTCCGGCGAGTTATAAAACACAAACGCTTTCTTTCTCCTACAGCGCCATCAAAAAAGCTTCTCTAGACAAACACTTTCTTAAGTTCTTCGAGACTTGTGCTATCGAAGCAGTACTAGCACTCTAAGAACAACTTTTGTCCAGCGAAATAAAAACGAATTAAGAAAAAGCGCGTGGTCGTATAAAACATAATTTTATTTTCGATTTTACAGAGATACAAAAAAGTGTTTCAGAAAACCGGCCACGTGCGGTTCTAGCCAGAGATTTAAGCCTTCGAATTATTACTAATACTTCTATGAAAAATTCCTGTACAGCGAATGAGGTCGAATATTCATTTGAATCCTTATAACCGAAATGTACCAGATAATTTTATATCGCTAAATTTGACACCAAATCGCGATGCCTACAAAAAGGGCAGTCATCGTTTTCAAAATTCAGAGACAATCACCTGTTTATGGTCCGCCTAAACCAAATCCTGCTACTATCGAAGCCGAGCATCTTCTAACCGCTGTGGAAAACGACACCACCAGTGGTACTCAACTTGTGTTCTTGCTACCAGTTCATAGTCTTATTCAGATTTTCAGAGGAAAGACGATCGAGTAGGCAAAAAAGAAAGCGGAAATTAAAAATAGGGGTTAGTTCACAATAGTTTACCTAGCTTTAATTCAATTGCTACTGTGATTTTGACTAGAAAGTTTTTAGAAAAATCCCAAGGAGAAAGCCATACCGAGTGACGTGAAGCAAGGAACACATTTGAGCAAGGTTGGCTTCGAGTTTTTCTAACTCTTAATTCCTTAATTGGCACATTCAGACAAACGAAACCTCTCTGAGAAAAATGGTCACGAAATTCATCTCTAAGACATTTACACGTTGAAGTGTTGGAATCGTATCGTTCTTTGGAAGAACAGTAAACCTTTTTAATATTATTAAATAAACGAGTACCTTAACTTTTCTGGAACACATCAATTACTTTGTAGCTATAAATTATAAGAAAGATGTTTATTTGAAATCAACGATGTTTACAAATCTTTGAGATGTATTTTATAACGACTGAATCTGAATTTTCGTGCATAATACGCTTTCGTACGGATCATCTTCACTATTGAACTACCAGCCGGCTGGCCCCTAGGCCACGTGGCGCGGGTCAGAAGTGTTTTCTCGGTACTCGGCTCAATTCAGTTAGGCTCTGTTCTTGCTGGTTTTCCTGGATGTCTTCCGTATTCCTGTAGAAATGTCCATGCATGCGTACGCTACTGTGTTCGCTTTTATGCAGATCACATTCCATAAACCGATTCGCCTAAACATAAAGAAATCTAACGTTTGGAGGATATTGGACTGTCCATAGTCAAGCTCGCATTTCGACACTTTTGCTGATTTAATTGTTATTTATCTAAAAAAAAACCAATCAATCAACAGTATAGTCGCCATCGCGATCTATAGTATGAAACCATTTGCTAGGCAAAGATTAGATGCCTTCCTCACAGAAAGTATGAGGCTGGTGATCGGAGAAGTCACTAAGGTCATTTTTGAGCTTGTTGTCGTCTTCACATTTTTCCATCTCCAAGCTCGGAATAGATGAAAATCCGATGGAGCAATATCGAGGCTATACGGTGGATGTGGTACCGTGGTTCAGCCGAGTTTTCCAAAAAAACGAGTCGACTTTGTAATGTGAGGTGGCCGTTTAATGCATGAGACGTCTATCGAGTTACGGTAGCCCATTTCATTTAGATGGCGAAAAATGGTGCGATGACCGTATCCAAGTGTGTGCTCAAGCTACTAGAGCATTCTTTAACATACTACAGCCCTTTAGCAATGAAATTCGAAATGGAAATCGGACGCTCACAGTTCAAGTTGTCGACCAAAACCGAGCTTCAGTTTTCACCATCCACCCTTTCGCATCAAGCTATGACTACGACGAGGTTGACAAGCTTTATATGGGCTTGCAAAAGCTCTACACAAAAGACCATAAAAGGATAAAGCTCTCGGCGTTGATCAATCCCTGTGTGGGGACGATCCATGCATGTGATCTCATCAAGCATCGTTAGAGATACGTGAAGGTATATCTCGCCTAACAATAAACTGCGGTGGCATGCCAATATATCAAGTCGGTGCTGCTATCCTCCCAGGTAAATTAAATTGCATTTCCCCGATTCCGAAGAGATGGCAGACCTGGCGTGCCTTGGGAGCGCGATCCACCCATCGACTCGCAGAGCGCATCTAACCACTGCATTGCACATGCGCACCACGAAGGAGCTTACCTTCCTTACTGCCATAGCAGCTACTTCAAACCCAAAATTGAACTGAGGACGATGTTGTTTCAAAAAAGGAGGAAACTGAAGTTCAGTCGTAACCTAACACACATCTCTGAAGGACGCCATATCGGTACCTACAGATTAGAACAGAATGAATAAGCCAAATAATCATTCTTGAGCCACGCAGGTCATGTGGTCTGTTAAAAAAGGGCTGACCAATAGAGCCCGATACATGTGTTTCGACCTACAGTCTCTTCAGTCGGGCAGTTACCTTTTCTCGTCTTTTGCCAATCCTGTGTGGCTGCTTCAGTCCTCACACTTTAACAGACATGACATGCGTGGCTCAAAAATGATTATTTGTCATATTGAAATCTGAGCTGTGGTCTTGAGAAAACACTCGAAACGAAAGGAATGAATAAGGTCATTTGCTCATTAACCCCTCGAGGACCAACGTTGATAGGCAGGCGGCGTCGCGCTGTCGCTAGAGCGACGGTCACAGGAGGCCGCATGTGCGCGTCTGTGCATGCATGTCTGGCTATCTGCTGCTGTCTTCTCGTGAATTTTGCATGCTACTCAATATTTTTAGATGCATCATCACAGGGGAGCCGTGGCCGAATGGTCATGATGACAGACGGTTCAAATAAAAAACTGAGGAGTAAATTCTATTAGGGTGCAAAAACAATCACTCAAAGGATGTGTTGACTCGTTCGCGACTAACGTCACCTATATACATTTGCAGATAGGAACGATTTCTGTACATAACCTACATCCTGCGCTATTCTTTAAGATGGTTCATCGATTTAGATATGCCGTATAGTTATTTTCGAGCCATGCATGTGGTTTGTTATGGGGACTTATACCGTGTTAGACACGTATTTCGACACTATAGCCTCACAATTACAGCGCACAAGTGCCATAACAAACCCCATGATAGAATCAAAATAAGTCATGAGATCGTATTATTCTGATCGGAGTCTATAACTCGAAGATCTAAATAAATTTTGGTTCACAAAAATTGCCTTGCGGACGTTATAGTGTTCGAATGCTGGTTACTTTGTGCTTGACAGCAGGGCTTTCTAGAAAATTCATTACCCTATCACGTCAAGGTAGAACGAATTACATCGAGGTAGAATGGAACAAAAATCTTGAGTTGAAGAACAAACCTTCATGTACAAATAAACTCAATACATTAGAGACATTACAAAATAACAATGAAAGACATTAACAAGAACTTATACAGAATCTAAGCTATGGCCTTTATCGGCAAGGAATTTTTCAACAAGGCTTCTGTCCAACAGGCCTATAAGGCGTTCGTTTCCATCATCACCGCGCATCCATCTGAATTATAAAAGTCAAGTTAACACTGAATGTTCTCCTTCGGAACATTGGACCACCTAATCGATGGAAAAAAAACCATTCCCAGCCAGTGTTGCTGACTGTTGCTTTAGGAAAATACAAGATTATGGACCTTTTGCAATCCTTATTTAAAACATTCCAGAAAGACAACGAACTTAAAATTCTTCAAAGTAAAGTTTGCACTCTAAAGAACTTCTGCAAGCAGCTCATGAAGAAACCGATCTGTAGTACATTACCTTAAAATGCGGTGATCACTGAATTCAACCAATTGTTGACGAAGAGCCACATCTGACGAAACGAGGAACTCGTCTCTGAAAACAGTGAATTGATTTTGGGTAACCTACCTAATAGAGCACATTAATGATTGAGAAATTGTAAAAAAAGGATAGAGGATAAAGCTCTTAGCGTTGATCAATCCCTGAGGGATGCGCCATGCATTCGACTTCAATTTTAAGCTTCGTTTAAGGTGATTGAATGCATATCTGGCCTTTACAATGACTCGCGGTGGCTTGTCGATGTATCGAGTTATTGCTGCTATCCTCCCAGATAAATTCGACGTCATTTCACCGAGCCCGGAGGGATGGAAGGCTTGGTGAGCCTTTGGCTCGGGATCGAACTGTCGGCCTTGTGCGACGCAGGGCATCTCTAACCACTGCGGCACACGCGCTCCTTAATGTCTACATAGATGGGCAGAATCACAGACAAGCGGGCTACTCACATTTGACAGTCGCCAGAGATACATGGACTTTTCATCAAAATTCCTCAATTAGTCACTTTCTTGACAGTGATACTACCAATATGTTGAGTGATATGCAAAACTGTGAACCTCTGCAGGGAAATGAACCCGCGTCTAACTCTTTCCGGAAATTTCCGAGGCGCGTGCTATCCGTTGCATTATCGGGTCTCCTATTCTCCTGTTACGTAGATGTATGGTTAGTTTTGGTAGATCGACTCATACAGGTGCATAACATATATTAGGATGAACAAGCGCCTACTTAATTCTTATTACTGGAGAGATCTGATAGGGATGCAACATGTTTTGAGCTGTTAGGTCTAGTGCTACAAAGGCGCCTGTTTCGTCCAACTGGGACTCATCAACAACATGCTTCCTCGGTTTAGAAGATTCCTTGAAGCTGAATAATCCTCGATAAGGGAATCGACGCCGTGTAACAAATCACCCCAAGTCAGATAATGAAATTACCGGTGAGTGACTGATTTTAGACTGATCTGACCTGGAGTGTTTTGCTACTAGGCGTCGATTTCTTTACGGAAGATTTTTAGCCTCAGGGGATCGGCTGAACAAAGGGAGGGTGCTGCTGATGAGTTCCAGTTAAATGAAACAAACGCCTGTGTAGCACTAGACCTAACGGCTCAAAACATGTTGCATCCTTGTCAGATTATGTCGTTTTGAGAGAATCTATGAAAGGACAGTCGATAGTGGAAGCACTGAAGAGATTAAAAAGCAACAGGTTCCTTAATTTTGAGGATATATTTAATGAAAATGAGGATGTACTTACTTTGCAGCACTGAAGAGGTCCCAGAAAACAACAGGTGCCTTATTATCGAAAAACATTGAGAAGAATAGACGAAAGATTGAACGAGAATTTGTAGCCAGCGATTTCCAAAGTACGTCGAGCGATGATAATGAGTGCACCTACAAAAATCACAAGACCGCACTTGAAAAAATTCACATAGTTATCAAAAATCGGCTAACCATGTTGTTAGACTTGGGATTGAGTCCAAGCAGAGACGAACGGCCAGCGAGAAGTTCTTGTGCGGGAAACTCAAAGGTATCCGCACGGTAGTATACCCAATTGAATGATTCAAGTTGGCGCTAAAAACAACTCGATCTTAGAAAGAAACACTCACTAGATCTTTCCATAAGTTTTGGCACTACAGCAATAAACACAAAATTTACTAACCAGAAGCAATTAAAACTGCATGATTTGATATCGCGTTCAATTGTACATTTTCTTGCGAACATTTTAGTATACAACTTGCCCATACATAATTTAAAATGGAGCTGTCTTCTGAACAAATTCGCTTTCTCCTCATGCACAATGGCGTGTAGGGGAAAATGCTAGTGAAGCGGCGTACAAAATCAATGGAGCTTCCTGCGGAGGGCCTGAAGGCGACTGATCCTCCAGACTGTTTTCTCCTGCTTCAAACTTCGCGAATCACTTCCAAACCGTCCTTTTGCGAATGTATCATCGCCCCAGCTCCACTGATCTTGCGCGCCGCTTCGCTAACATTTTCCCCTACGTGCTATTCGCCCATAAGTAGCAAGCGAATTTGTCACCAAGACAGCTCCACCTTGCAATAAATATGCCCAAGTTGTACACCAAAATGTTCGCAAGAAATGCACATCAAACGATACCAATGTCATGCAATTTTGATTACTTCTGGTTAATAAATTTGGTGTTTATTGCCATAGTGGCAGAACTTATGGAACGACCTATTACTAGACTGAACGAAATGAATGGAGATGCAACAAAAGCCAATACAGTATACAAATGACTGGAAATCATCGGCTTACATTAGTATGCAGAAGAGTAGCATTAATGTGATCAACAGTAGCCAACATCAGAATAGCAGGATTTTCCGCAAGAGCAGCCAACACCGATTGATCAGATGGGTCTCTATAATGAAGTCTTTCTATCTTGAAAAGAAGTTTGTATTGGCTAAAAAGTTGATGAGTAATTGATTGATAGATCTCTACTTAATGTTAAACGAATATTTCACGACATTTCAGTCATCAGACCATTCGACAATTGCTCTGAAGAGCTCTTGTCAATGGTCAATCCCTCAAGGATGCGCCAACCATTCGACTTCATCAAGCGTCGTTGGATGTATATGGAGGCATATCTAGCCTTTACAATGACTCACGGTGGGTTACCAAAGTATGGAGTCAGTGCTACTAACCTTCCATACAATTCTGGTACTATCTGACTGAACACTGGAAGGATGGAAGGCTCGGTGAGCCTTGGACGTGGGGTCGAACCATTGAAAACATGTGCGCCGGAGGGCACCTTCAACCATAGCGTCACAAGTGTCCTATTCAACAAATATGACAGGTCATCCAACACAAAGCACTGAAAGAACTTTCTTTTCGTATATTGGAAGGCCTGATCAACACCGAGGAAAACGAGTCCGTCTCGGATTAGCAAAGTGGTAGTGTTCAGAGGAGAGGTACGATTCATTTTAACAGACACAAACTCGACTGCTAGTCTCTGCAATGTCAGGGGATTCTATCACCTGACTTGCGGTGATTTATACTCGGCGTCGATTCCTGCATAGAGGAGTGTAGCCATAGGGGATTGACTGAACCGAGGGATTGTGCTACCGAAGAGTCCCTGAGGACGAAACAGGGGCTTGTCTCGCACTTAGACTGACGAACGGCCCAAAACATATTATATCGTTGTCACATTGTTATCGCGTTGAGCCGGATCCGTAAAAAGCGGTTGAGTGCAGTGGATATATTATCGGAGAATTAAACATTGGTAGAAAATTACCCATAGACTGATATCCAAGAACAACTCACGGGTTAAATTATTTTGTTTCCACTAAACTATACTTGAGAGCACCTCTCTATAGACTAACAGGCCATGAGATCTATTTATAGCCTAGAAGTCAAAAGACATGCTAAATCAAATTCCAACTTAGACTGGTGACATAAAATCAATCTTGGCGAGTTTAACAACCGACACTCCTCCAAACTCGGCATAAGTGAGTGATAATTGCTTTTCTTGTCTAGCCAATGCAATGAAGTTGATAAAGGAGTTTTATTCGGTAGACGCTTTGACGTATTCGTCTTCTTCAGAGCCGACGATAGGACTTGATTCATCGTCTACAACGTCGATATCGTTCGTCGACATGCAACAAAGATGACGAACTATTGTGGACAGTCGACCAAATCATCTGCTCTGAGTTAGATAAAGACGCTGAAGCGTCAACAGCGTAAAAGTTACTCATCAACCTTGTGGTATTAGCTAAATCGTAAGCGAAACTAATCCCAAGAAGAAAGCCGTATCCTTACAATTTCATGACAAATTCAATAAAAATCCACACCTCAAGTTGGGACCATCAATGTTGTGGAGTAGAATGATGAGTTGCCTTCGATTCCGCTCAACTGTAGAAGCTATGTGCTTGGCCCATTCGATAAGAGAACTTCGCCTTTGCTAAATCAACAAGTTCAATCGGGACCTTTAATTTCAAACGTGAAAATCACTACTAGCGAATCTTACCTCTATGGGATATAATTTAAACTCTCACTTTGTTTAAAGGCTCCAAAAATAGCTGTAAAATGAGAGTAATTTACCTCACAATGCTCGAGTTTTAGACACTCAACAATCTTCGCCAAAATCATTTTAGTCGTAACGTCTTCACTGTACCCATCGATAGTTAAGGTACAATACTTGTTCAACTGTTCTTTACAGAAGTCATTGACCAACGTCCTTTTTGAGCCCACGCCGTATAGCTGAACGAATAACGATAAAGTTAGGAAAAATAGAGGCATGGAAGAATTTAGGTTTCAAATAATTTTTTCTTAAAATAGGAAAACTAGAGATATAATAGTGATGCGTAGATTAGCCAAACCTTTTGGGGACAGCAGTTGACGATCGTGCAGAGCGCAATCCTCGTTATCAAAATTCGGGTTTTTTTCTCGTTTTCAATAACCTCAAGGTTTCTTATGTTTTTGTGTATACCAAGACTTTCACTACACGCTCATATGCTTCTAATGCATATATTTCCCGATTTGCGAAGAAAACTCCGAAGACGAAACTTAAGTTTTCCTCGCTCTTACAACGCTAAATAAAAACCTTGAAAACAAATGAACGCTGTTCCAGAGTCATAGAGATTGAAGCTATCGAATAACTACTATAAGCCAAGAAAAATTCTACTGCAAGGCCCAATCGAGAAAACAAAGAAATTGAGTGTGGAATATAACATTATTTTTGCTGCTACTGCAAATCAAAAAGGTCTTTTTGGAAGACAAAGTACGTTGTTTAAATTGCCGCCTCTCAAGCTATCGAATGACCACAAACTTCAATGGACACTTTCTAGCCAATAAAAAGCTGAGGAAGCAGTCCTGCATTCCATGAGTGCATCCCGTCCCCAAAGGGTAAATCAACATGAGTCACTTAATAGCCCAAAGAGATATAAGAGACTTGATATACCAGCATATTGAAACCTCCGGCCAAACAAAAAGTCCACCATGGAAAATCTTCTTTGATCTTAGCAATCCGGTCTTTGTTTTGCGCAGAGACTTCAGGATCCTAAAAATAAAACAAATGCTGAATTTGACAGTTTTTTCTTTCCAAGCCAAACATGAGTTATCTTGATACAATTTATTTTGACAGATGACGTTTTAGCGGTTTCGTCTTCCTCAGAGCCTGAAAAAGTCAGCTTATCTGCAAGCCTCTCAGCCAAACACCTCCAGTACTTCGACAGAATAAAGGATAAAAATGATAAAGCTCTCGGCGTTGATCAATCTCTGAAGGACGCGCCATGCATTAGTCCTCAGTCCTCGATTTTCTTGCTTCGCCTGAATTGATTGAATGCATGTCTGGCCTTTACAAATGACTTGCGGCGGCCTCCCGCTATATCGAGTCAGTGCTGATTATCCTCCCAGACAAGTCTGAGATCAGTCTGAACCCATTTAATACCGACTGCGGACAACTGGATGGCTTGGTGAGCCATGAGCGCAGATTGAACCATTAACCTTGGGTGCGACGCAGAGCACCTCTAACCACGGCGTCATATGCGATTACAGACAGGATAATCACTAAGAATAGAATGGATGTGTTTGGCTAATTAACCTGTAGACAAACTAATCTTTCCAAACTCTTAAAAAAGCAAAATGGCCGAAACGCCAACTTTCAGAATTAACTGTATTATGAAAACCTGGGGTTTGGACTTATGACGAAAAGACTGCAAAATATTGAATAATGCCGAGGCTGATAGATATTCTGTCTTGAGAATATTATAAGAACAATCATGTATGACTTCCAACTCACATTGATGAAATCACGTAGTGCCTCTAGATTGCAAGAGTTGAATTTCCTTGATGTTCCTGCTTCGTCTTCCACCTCTTCTTCACTATCCACCTCGTCGCATAGACTGGAAAAAAGGAGAAAAAAAAAGATATTAAACAATTCAAAATCTTCTTCTTCAAAAATCCCCTTCTCTTTCTCATGGTTCTCAATATAAACATTGTTCAACGCTTGTGTTTCCGGAGCCTTCTTTAGGTCTTTTTGAGGTTCAACTAATGCACAATACACTAGATCAGATACTTTTTTAACCTCAGCAAAGAACACACGGAACATAAAATTCGAAAAGCACGAAGATCACTTGTTTCATACATTGACATAGTTTTTCATAGGGTTTTCACTTATTGATAGATACAGTCAGAAAGGATTTACGTGGTCAAGGAATGTGCCTGACTTAGGACAAAAACAGTACCGAGCATGGGAGAGATCACAAGTAATTGTGAAGTGCTCCTTCTTGATAGATTTGATCGGTTAAATACAACATAAATCTGGCTCGTTGTTGTATTTAATATTTTTATTATAATGTGGAGGCCCCCACTACGGCCAATATATTCCTAGCAGCGTTATTATTGAAGTTGGGGTGCTTTGTATCATAATTTTCATATTTTAAGGAAATGAGTTCCGTTCCATTGCACTCCTGATCTCTTATATCCACAAGACGAGTACATTGGCGAAATGGGTAGACCACTTTTCCACTATGTGTGATGACCTAGTGGGAAATTTAGAAGAAGACAAATAATCCAAGGATGCTGAATGATATGCAAAACTTTTGACTCCAGGAGGGAGTCGATCCCGAGTACCACCCAAACCGGTGGGGGTGCTACCACCACTCCATGGACGCGTATAGGGACAGGATATAAGTCTATGGCGGAGAAGATTCGAAATAAAAATCACAATAATCGATGACCGCTATGTGAATCAATCTTATTTTCCCTACTACACTGCAATGAAACGGTCTTCCCATTGGAATTCTTGAATCTTACGCTATCGAATGATCACTAACAGTCTAAAGAAAGAGCTCTGTCCGGCAAGGTGTAAAACACGAAATATTTCTTTTTCCTATAGCACTATCAAGAGAGCTTTTCCAATTAATAAACACATTTTTAAGTTCTTCGAGAGACTACTCGCAGTCTGGGAAAGGAATTTTGTCCGGCGAAAGATAAGCGAGATAAGAAAAAAAAAAAGCATGGTCGTGTGAAACACAACTTTACTTGAATCTTGCAGAGTATAAAAAGGTGCTTTGAAAAACCGGCCACGTACGGCTCTGGCGAGATATTTAAGCTTTCGAATGATTCTAACACTCACGTAAAAACTACTTGTCCACCGAGAGAGGTCAATTCTTCGTTTGCTTCCGGATAACGGAAAAAAACCGGCGATCTTTGACCTGAGATAGGAAAACGCCTTCCTATGTAGGCGCTGAGTGATTGGTCTTGATTAACGAGTGAAAGACTCTTGCGAACAAAACGGTGACTGATCAAAGGAAGGGGTTCCCTATGGGACTGGAATTTAGGCTCTGGAATTTTCCCGCTTAGGGACTACGAAAACATTTGGGCTGTGTAGATGTGTTTATCCATTTGACCCTTCTCAACTTCAAGGAAAAAAGAAGAAACCGCTAAAGCGCTTGCCTTAGTGGTAAAAAAGAACTCATACTGACTTTTTGGTAGCTCAAGAAGAGACTTTGACTCGTCGACAGTGTCGAAACAATAGTGATTCGGATCGTGAAAATCGAGAATTCGGGTTACTAGCACTCAAAACTGACTTGGAGTCTCCTTGATGCGGGAGAAACCTTCCCTTCGAGCGCCGATTCTGGCACGATTGATTTGTGGAGTTTTGCCTTGCATAAAATAGTTCTCAGTTTCTGCTATTCTGAGTGCTTTTTCGTCCCTAAATCGCCCTCAATAACTGCACTAAGTGAAACTGAGACCATCTATAAGCACAACATCCATAATTCTATTCATTCATTATAAAGAAAGGGTGTCGGTGTCCGAGTGGCTAGAAATACTCGGCGCGATCTCGATGCAGGGTTGATCCAAGTCCCCCAACACTCTCCGGCAGGTAATAACGAACGCCCTGCGGAACTTCTCAGCTTGGCTGTCCTCGAGATTGCAACAAGGTGCTTCACTAGTACTCTAAGACGTTCGTGCAGAGGATCAAGTTATCAAGTAAGCGATGAGACAAAGCAAGTGCTATAAGTACAGGGACCTACGCGGCGAAAAAGAAACCCCTGAAATGAGGCAAATAGAAGTCTAAAAGAAATTTTCACGGCCCGTTACCACCCTTTGTGCTCAGATCACAGCACTTTTTGCATTAAGTTTGTTTCTTCACATTCATCCTCTTTAACTTCTTCCGACGATCCCGTGCGTTGCTTCAGGATGCTGCTCGACGATCTCATCTTCTTCAGAATACCGTAGAATTCCTGTCGAGACGATTCCCCTGACAATCGTGCAGGTAGCCAGACTTGAGCGCTAATTGCAAGATTTGGGGAGAGGATCGAACCAGCGCCGTGCTTATCACGTCACATCCTAATCCACTGCCTCACTAACCATTCCGCTATCCCACCTCTTGTAACATTCACTTTGACACGTGTTCGACCGGTATCACATTTTTATACTGCCCGGTTCCAGAACGTCAAGCATCCGACTTGTTCCTTCGCTTGCTTGAGGATTTGTCTTCACAGTCGTCGTAGGATACCGGTCGAGTACGTCTCTTTACAATCTCCAGGACAGCCAGGTTGGAGCATTCCGTAATGTGCTAATTCTTGATGCTGGAGAGTGCTGGAAGGTGAGAACCGAACCATCGTCGAGGCGGGCCGAGCATCACTAGCCACTCGACCGCAGGTCCCTGAAACATTTATCAAGGAAGAAAAACGACATACAAGGACTCAGATCCTGTAGGATCGATGCTGCTCTTCATAGAATGTTCTAGGAATGGTAGGACATTCCTAAATAGCCGATCGCGTATTCAGATCACAGGATACTTCCACAAATCTTTGCTAATTCTACTGATTTCTCACTCTATTTCCTTTAATGTAAAATCCTTCTCCATACTTGATGATACGCCCGAGCTGATGCGCCTGGTGGCCCTTCCATCGGTATCCTTCTGAAATAGCACGTATGGCGGCTCAAAGACGATCAACAGTAAATCTAACAATTTCGAATCAACAACCTTTTTTCGGAGTTTCGTGGGTGATGCTTCCACAGACGAGGATGTACTTAGCCTTTTCGGAGGAGTGAGAGGCATGCTGTTAGGAGATCGCCTTCACCTCGAAGAAACATGAAATACAGATCAATTCCCACCATAGTTACATCGAAAAGCGTCGTACTTCATTAGAAAAAAAAAACCTAGTCCATCTCTCGCTTGCTAAACCATAACCCTCTGCTAAACCCTGGGATGGGCTAGAGAAAACAGACAGCTCGATTTGCTCACAAATGATAAGCATCACTAACCCTTACGGGACTGTAGGCCCACGACCTCCACGTCTCTAGCCTTCAATGTGTCGCATTTATCAATGGCAGACGCCATTAGCCTTTCGAAGACCAACGTCGATAAGCAGGCGGTCCCACAAGACGCGACGCCCGCAATTCAGTACTTGAGTGAGACTTGACGCCTCATGGTCCCCAAAGGGTTAGGCGCCGTGTTAGAGGCGACACGTTGAAGGCTAGAGACGCAGCGGCCTTGGATTTACAGTCCCACATAGGCTAAAAGATAACATCGCTGTCCAAAAACATCTTTGTTTCGGTCACTTGCCATTGTAAGTCCAGACAGAGTTCACATAGAAGATTTATTTCATCTGAACAGCTCCAGAGTCAATTAAAATACGGTAAAACACAATAGGAACAGGATACAAGCAAATGAATGGCTACATTTTGCTGTTCGAAAAAATCAAGTACATAGAGTCATAGGAAAAAGTAGTGAAATATCACATTCAATAATAAATAGAATTGAAAACATTCCAAAAAGAACAACACCCACCACCGATGGGAAAAAAGTCCAATATTAATCTCCCAACTGATAATAACAAACAAGGTGAGCTATCTCACAAAATCGCCCATACACCTATGTTCATAGGAAAGGTCATTTTGGCTTCAGGACGACGACCGCTTGGGCGTAGATTCATTTCAAAAGAGACCATTTGAACTGCTCCTTAGCAGAACTCATCAACGACATTCCCACTTGAGAGAATGTCTGATCAGAGAACGAAATCTCGTCTGCTTTCAATGCGCAACGAGCCACCACTGCTTGAGGATCGTCTCCAGGATAATCCTAATAGTACATAGAAAAATCGAAAGATAAATAGACAATTGAAAAGTTCAATGAGAAAAAATAATGAGTTCTCGGCGTAGACCAATCTCTGAGAGATGCGCTATGCATTCAACTCCATTCCTAGCATCGTAGAGATGATTGAACGCATATATGACCTTTACAGTGACTCGCGGTGGCCTACTGACGCATCAAGTCAGTGCTGCTATTCTACCAGACAGGTCTGGTACCAATTTGACGACCCCAGAAGGATAAAAGGCCTGGTGAGCCTCAAGCGCGTTTTGAACCATTGACCCTCGATCAACTGACCTTGTCTTTCGCAGAGCACTTCTAACCACTGCGCCTTGTAAACCTGAATAATAAAAAAAAAAACGATGGATATTCAACATACCCCTCGTCACAGATTTCGTCTATGATAAGAATGCATGTGTCCATTGCATCTATGAGCGCTTTCTTCTCGACATTCTTTCGTAGTACCGTCGAAATCGCATCGTAAAGGCAGTTTCAGAAGCGATTCAAGCACAAGCTCATTCTCACGACTACTTCCAAGCACGTATATGTACAGATCGACGTTTGATCGATAGATACAGGTTACGCCGTCAAGAAGAATTATTTCAGCTGCAACATGAAATATTTGACAAAAAAAAGAGAACCAAGAATCTTTTCAAGAAAAAATGGCTTCGAAATTCTTCCAAGTATACTGCTGGATATCTCTGGATGTAAAGTAATTTAAATAGTGAATTTGTACAAGGAGAAAGCTTGGTTCGGTGAGTACTTTTTCAGGCATAAGGAAACAAATGAATATTCGGTCTCATTCACTGCACAAGAATTTTTCACAAGTGTCAATAATCAATCGAAAGCTTGATACCCTGGCTAGCGCAGCACATGGCTTTCAAAAAGGCTCTTTTATAACGCTACAAAGTTCTAATCAATCGGAAATCGTCTTTATTTGACCGCCGACTGCGGTGTTTATGATGTTTGAATAAAAAACACAATGATGTAGAGTGGCGTGCAAGAACGTTTGCGTCAGCCGGGATTTGAACCAGATCTTACTCTTTCCGAGAGCATGTGCTTAACCGTTGCACCACCGACGCTCGTTTTGCACTCGGAAAGAGTAAGATCTGGGTTCAAATCCCTGGCTGACGCAACCGTTTTTGCACACCATTCTACATCATTGGGTTTATACAAAGTTCTAAATAAAATTATGTTTAACACGAGCATATTTCTCATCGGACAGAGCTCCTTTTTTAGACTGTTAGTAACGATTCGACAGCGCAATGCTTGCTGAATCCAACGCTATGCTTATTTTCTGAAAAAACCTCTGCAGTGCAGCTAGGAAAATAAGATCAATCCCCATACTCGGGCAAGGAGATTTCGGCTATTCTATAGGGTGAAGAGCCCCAAGCGGATGTGGCCGTTTCAATACGTCGATCTAAAGACTGGCCCTTCCGCGGGCCATAAGAAGGTACGACTTTTTGTTATTAAATCAGGAACTATTTCCCAAGACTCCAGATTAAACGTCTGACTGTGATGCTAGAAGATTTCTCTACACGCGAAGCAATGGTTGAATTGCGGGCCTATGTGAAGCATAATTTTATTTTGAATTTTACAGCGTTACAAAAAGGTGCTTTGAAAATCGGTCGCATACGGCTTTGGCCAGAGATTTAATCTTTCAAATAATTACTAACACTGCCTACGGAAATTTTTGTAGAGCGAATGAGGTTGAACATCCATTTGTTCCCTCATAACCGCAATTAACCGTACGATGATACAACCACTGAGGGGAGGCAAAACATGAGAGATTGGAAACAAGAGCTTTTTCCGAAAAACCGACTTTTTCGATTTCGGTATTACCAATCAATAATGGCTTCTTTTATGTACGACACGATACCACGAGACGTGGTAAGTCCAAAATCTACTTAACTAATCGGGTTCGACGATGCCTTCGTCCTTACTTCCAAGGTCGATAATTCGAGTCGTTCGTCCTTACCGAACGATTTAACGACGAATGAAAGTGGATGATCGACTCAAATCATCGACTCTGAAGAAGACGAAGGCGTCGGGACGTTAGCCGAATAAACATTACTTATCAATTTCGTGGTTTCTCCTAAATCATAAAGGAAATTGGGGCGGTATTCCTTGGTTATGTAAGAGATAAATGATGAATTTTTTCATTACTCATCCTAAAGGAAAGCAAAAAGGGGCTGCACACTAACTCGTGGTGACCTAAAGAGACTACAAAATAAGCGGCATCTTCCCCCACGCCCCCCCTGACGTTTGTCGACTTTGGAGGAATTGAAGTAACTATAACCCACCATGATGGTCGTGCGGTTGAATCAACGACCACGTGCTAGGGCACCTTTAACCACTGAGCTATTACGACCAATTCGAGAAGATAATTCAGTGAGATAAACGGTGCTTCTACATAGTTGAGAGCACATCAATTTTTGAAATAGTACTTTGTATCATAGATAAATAGAAATAATGAGAGAACTAAACTTAAAAAAAGGAAATTTTCAGCAAAGAAACTCACAAGAGGAATTCCTGGAAGTCTTCTGGAAGAGACTTTTCTCAAAAGCCTTTTGCTCCTTTGTTGTCCCAAATGTGGATTTGTCGAAATACTTAAAAGAAAAAACGATACCGATCGTCACTTACAAAAGAATATTTACGAAATCCTAGTAGTCTGATTTTCTTGAACAGATTGATAACGAAATCTGACTTTTGCTGGCAGTGGAGTATAGAGACGTCCGATTCGTATAGAGCACACTTTTATTGATATTTCTTTAACGTCTCCACTTATTCCAGAATACTGAGTGGCACACACAAAAATTCGCTTCCACGCGAGAGTTGAACCCGCAGTTCACCTTTCCGGGCCACTTAACGTACGGGAAAAAAGGACTCGCATGCCATCGAACCTTGGTCTTACAGGCTTTTCTTGTAAGCAGTTGTTTATTCTTAGGCTTTCACAACCACTGAATAACCATGACCATGACCTATGAGAACTATCAGAAAGAAGAAGCGATCGGTTACTGGACAAAAACTGACGTTACAGGCTTTTCCCTTTGAGACGGCAGTTGAAATCATTGCGCGCAGCGCGATTTCGTTATAAACGAAATGAACGCTTTTTTCTTCCATTTGAGAAACGTGAATTTGGAAAAAGATTCTGACCCGTGAAAAGCGACCTCCGATGATCGTGTATCGAAAAGATGCACGTTGTCACGAATGGGCTGAACTACACTAAAAAGAGTACTGCACGGTTCTTTTCTGTTATAGAGCGACAAATGAATAATGGACTCCATTCGCTGGACGAGAACTTCTCATCAAAGTGTTAGTAGTCATTCGAAAGTTCAAATCTCCGGCTAGCGCGGTATGTGGTTGGTTTTCCAAACACCCTTTTATAACGCTGTCAAATTCGAATAAAATTACGTTTTACATCGGCCGCGCATTTCAACTACTACTTCACTGGAAGCAAGAAAAGCCAAATAACGTCTAGAGAAAACCGTTTGGCACTAGAGACAGACGTTTAATCGGAGTTTCTTTCAAAGTGGAGGAACAATTCCTAATTGAATAACAAAATTCGCACTTTCCTATGGCCCACGAAGGGCCAATCGATCGACGGCTATGCTGAATCCGCCGCCTCTGCCCTGGCCCACCCCGTAGAATAGCCAGAATAACCATGCTCGCATATGTGATTGCATCCTTATTTTTCCCTGCTGCACTGCAGAAAATGGTCTTTCCGGGAAATAGGAATAGTTTTGGAATCTGTGAATCCTACGCTATAGAATGATTACTAATAGTCTGAAGAAAGAGCTCTGCTTTGCTAAAAAAAGGGGTGTGTGAGACACGTTTGCGTTTTGTTTCCCTTTCGTTGGAGCGTTACAAAAGACTTTTTTGTAAAACGGTCAAGCACCGTGCTAGCCATAACTGAAGCTTTCGTATGATTAACACTTTTTTTGAAATGTTCTTGTCCACAAATGGGGTGAATTATCATTCGTCGCCACATAACATGAAAGTACCAACTCCGTCTTACGATTATTTCAATGAAGAGAACAAACAAGTAACTGAAAACGCTAAGGACAAAGACGAATCTATTATAAAGGGATAAAGCTCTCGCGTTGATCAATCCCTGAGGGATGCGCCATGCATTCGACTTCAATTTCTTAACTTTGTTTTGAGGTGATTGAATGCATATCTGGCCTTTACAATGACTCGCGGTGGCCTCCCGCTTGACCGAGTCAGTGCTACTAATCCTTCCAGACAAGTCTGAGTCCTGTCTGGTACCAATTTACCGACCCGGTGGGATAGATAACTTGGTGGGCCATGAGCGCGAGATCGAACCATTGACCTCGTGTGCGATGCAGAGCATCTCTAACCACTGCGCCACATGCGCTCTTTATTATAGGTGTAGAAAATCAAGCACATTTACACATGAGACAAAATTTATAAAAGGTCGTCTCATAGGTTTTGGCACTAGAGCAACAAACCCAAATTCGTTAGCCAGGGGCTTTTAGCTGGATCGTTAATCGCCATTCGTGAGCCCAAACTCATATCACTCGAAATCGATTTTTGTAAAGGCTTACAAAAAGCGCTGTCGAGCAGAGATTATACACTCGACTTAAAAAGCCAAATAAGCCCACTATCTAATTCAAGCGACGAGCTATCTACGCAGAGTATAGAGTGTGGTTGTCAATTTCAGAGCCAAAGTTGTTGGAATTTGGGCTATCGAATGACTGGTAACAATCCATCTAAAGCCTCTGGTCAATAAATTCGGTGTTCACTGCCTTAGTGTCAAACTTTATGAGACCTGATGACGAGGTCAGCGCTAACCAGCGCTTCATGAAGTACGAACCTTCTATACTTGTCAGCCGGAATATCATGGATGTTTTTTTTAACAGATGCCCAGATTGATGACTTTTTAACAAATCACTGGAAAGGGACTGAAAGTACAGATAGGAGATGGCCCAGTGGTGCATATTGGGTTCCTTCTCGTAAGCAGGCCGCCTTACCGAGCGACTCAATGAGTAGACGTACGTGAAAGCTATGACCTGTCGTTAGGCAGACAAAGTAGTCAAAATGATGATTCTCCTACATTTTTGGTCGAGAAGCTATTAGTCCACTGCAAAAATCTCAGCGGAAGACGGCGAAGACCGACAAAAGACAACCGTGCGCTATACGTATTGCAGTCAATGCGTACCGTCTCCAAACACGTTCGACTAAGAATAAAGATCTCAGAGCTGGTCAATCCTAAGAAATCCACCGTCTATTCTTCATCTAACATAGTTTCGAGTAATTGAATGCACATCTGACCTTTGCAAGGACTCCCAGTGGTTTAGCAAGTATCAAATCAGTACTGCTATCCTCTCAGACAAAGCGCATGTGGCGCAGTTATTAGAGGTGCTCCACGTCGCACACAAGTTCGACAGTTCGATCTTGTGCTCATGGCTCACCAAGTTATCTAACCCTTCGGAGTCGGTAAATTGGACCAGACTTGTCTGGGAGGATAAGCAACACTGACTCAGTACAGCAGGAGGCCACCGCGAGTCATTGTAAAGGCCAGATACGCAATCAATCACCTCGAACGAAGTTAGAAATTGAAGACGAATGCATGGTGCATCCCTCAGGGACTTATCAACGCCGAGAGCTTTATCCCTTTTTCTTCACCTTCTCAGGCAACTCCGCTACAAATTCACCGATCCCAAATGGATGGAAAGCTTGATGATCCTTGAACAAAGGATCGAACCACCGACCATCGCTTGCTCGATCATTTGTGCCGCATAGCACCTCTAACCACTGTGTCACACGCACTCTTTTAATGAGCATAATCAAAATGCAAATAGAGACCTTTGGAAGAAAAAGAATACGATCATGATTTTACAAATGATTCACATGATTTACCTTTGCAATAATCCTGTTACCATCCTGATCAAGAATCACAATGCCTTTTACACTGTACAACGATGTTGGATCCTAAAAAACATGCCTTGCTTAGCTATTACGTTTTATTCAGATTCAAAGAGGAACGTTTCAATTTCACTTCACTCTTTTTTCAGTTTTTCTTGGCAACATTTGACTCAAGGTTTGAATTCTTAAACTAAGAGCTGTACTAGAAACCGTAGATCAAATGGAGCAGGTGGTGGAGGCCGACATTCCCTGAAAAAGGGTCAAAATGGCAGGAGTGGTAGCAGAACAGCGGCCTCGGGTGTAGTGGTAGCACGGGTCCCCCGCATGAATGAGACACAGATCTAGATTCCGCCTCAGGTCGAAAGTCTTGCATATGACGCAGCATCTCTGGATACGGAAGGTAAATTTAGGCTTCCTAACATTAAAATCACCACCTATAGTTTGACTTCTTCCCTACAGCTTTGATTTACTCTTAATAAAGAAAGACATTGTAACGTTATTCAGTACAAGATGATGGATCACGAATAACAAGGAGAATCAGGTACTTTGAACTTGTAAAGCGAAAACTGAAAAGCCGACCTCATTCGCTGGAGAGGAACTTTCACAGGGGTGTTAGTAACCACTCGAAAGCCGAGATTTATGGCTACAGCCCCATATTGGCGACTTTAGGGAAAGCCTTTTTTGCCGCTGTTACAGGGAGTTCCTTGCGTAACAGACGCGCATATTTCTCGCCGCACAGCGCTCTTCCTCTGGACTTTTAGTACGTGGACCGGCCAAAGACCTCCTTGCTCACACATGCAAATTCAACTTATTTCACCTGCTGCGGTGCAGAGAAACGATCTTTTCAGGATTTGTGCAGAGCGTTGGAATCAGCAATGATTACGCTATCGAATGTTTACTAATAGTCGAAAGAAAGAGCTCTCCTCGGCGAGAGATTTACGCGTCTGGGACTAGTTCTAATTTGGATTTTACAGTGTTATAAAAGGATGCTTTGAAAAACGCATGAAGTGGGGCTATAGCCAGAAATCTCAGCTTTCGAACGGTTACCAACACTCTCATGAAAAGCTCTTGTTCAGCGGATGAGATCGCTTTTCCTTTGGCCCCTTATGACCACAGAGTACCTGGTTTTCTCTTTATAGAGATGTGACGCCACACTGACAAAGAAGTTACATGGAAAATAATATTTTATAAAAAAAAACAGCGTCTCATTCTCCTTAAGACTCGCGTCATCCTACACCAAGAAGAGTATAGAAATGAATTTTCACAGTGACCAAACGATTTCATTTATTAATTACGCTTTGTGCATAATATGTACGATGGTTATCTCACGATGGACAAGTGTTTTGAATGAAAATTATCTCATAAACTCATTGTAACCGACTATTTCGGGACATGGCTCAAGAAAAATGTAATCTGACAATGTGTTTCGAGCTTTTTAAGAAGTCTGTTGAGGGAACTTATACAGTGCAAGGCACGTGTTGGGCCTTCAATCCTCGCCAGTTGCCCGCACAGTGTTTTTTCGATGTAATGCGGATGATGCCAGTCCTTCTAGCATTCAATTTGCTTTTATTCTTCTTGAGCATCGTAGAATACTGATTGAGCGCGTCTTTTCATTCAGTCAGTTCCTCGAGTATCTACCCCTATATAGAGGAATCGACGACGAACTTCCTACACTAACGTACGTTGGTGTCTTGAGCGAGGTCTCAAAATAGTCGATTGCAATGATTGTTACATATGCCCACGTAGCAGGCATACGCCATGCATTCGATGATCAATCACTCTGAAAGAATGTCACGGTGATTGCTTCATCGTACGTCGTGTGTGAGAAGTTCGACGTCGATTCCTCCACATAGGGGGAGATCCTCGAGGAACTGACTGAATGAAAAAGGCAGCGTGCAATTAACGAGGATGGAAGGCCGAAACACGTGTCTTGTACTGTATAAGTGCCCGTAGCAGACCTTATGAAAGGCTCAAAATACATTGTTAGGATATTTTGAAAAAGAGTTTTTCTTATTTAACCACTTTATGCGGTGGTTGGATGTTACAGATATACTCAGTGACGTAGAGTGATGTGCAAAACTTCCGCGTCTTGCGGACTCGAACCCGCATCTCACTCTATCTCCGGAGCGCGCGCTTTATCCCACTGCACTACCGGCGCCCGTTTTACTATCACTCTTTCCACGCTTAAGATTAATGGGGTTGTAGATAGATGATCGATAGATGCATTGTAGCGTAGAAAAAGAGTGATCAAACGGGCGTCAGTAGTGCAATGGGATAGAGCACACGCTCCCTGAGATAGAATGACATGCGCGTTCGAGTCCCGCAAAACGCGAAAGTGTTGAACATCACTCTACGTCACTGAGTAATCTTTAACATCCTACCACCGCGTAAAGCGGTTGAATAAGAAGAATTCTACTTTAGAATGTTCTAAACAATGTATTTTGAGACTTTCAAATGGTCTGCTATGGGTACTTATACAGTGGAAGGCACGCGTTTCGGCCTTCCATCCTCGTGATGTAACTCCATGACAATGACTATATTTTCAAGCAAATAAATAAAGATATGGCTCTTTTTGATAGGAGAGAACAACTGAAAGATCGTTCTCATTCGCTGGAGAGGAACTTTTCATAGTTTCATAGTAGTGTTAATAGATAATGAAAAGCTGAGACTTGAGACTACAGCCCCACGTCGCCGTTCTTTCAAAACACCCTCTCATAGCGCTGTAGCATTCAGATCAAAAATTCTATTTTACCGCTCGTCTTTCTCCTTCATTTTACCACACGTATAATTCGCTGGAAGCCGATAAGCATTTCAACGAGTTGAGAAATCTTCGTGGTTTCTTAGTCAATCGCTCCATAGAGTTTTTCTTCCAGCATAAGCTGGATAAGAGAAAAAACACAAGGTTTCATGATACATGATTTTATTCCCAAGACCGATTGTCTATTAACCTCGGCATGCTTCAATATACTTCCTGATTTTCTTCTTTGAGTCAAACACGAAGTGTTACATTGAACTTCATTTGACAACTGACGTTTCGGCAGTTCGCCTTCTTCAGAGCCAACTAATCTCCTTCGAAGGTTGCCTTCCAAATTTGTGATACAATAATATTCCTTTGCCGCGCATTTCTTCAGCATAGCGTACAGCTTGTCTTGCTTGCTTCGTAGACAGGCGCGGAGCACTTTCATTTCAATATCCAGTATTCGAAGGCTGTCCTCTGGTACTCCCCATATGTGTACGCGATATTAATAGCCATCGAATCTGGATATTGAAATGAAAGTGCTCTGCGCCTGTCTACGAAGCAAGCAAGACAAGCTGTACGCTATGCTGAAGAAATGCGCGGCGAAGGAATATTATTGTGATTAGTATTTGGAAGGCAATCTTTGGAGGAGAATAGTTGCCTCTGAAGAAGGCGGACTGCCGAAACGTCAGCTGTCAAATAAACTTTAATGTAACACCTTGTGTTTGGCTTAGAGAAGAAAATCAGGAATTATATTGAAGCATGCCGAGGTTAATAGACAGTCGGTCTTGGGAATAACATTATGTTTCATGAAACTACGTGTTTTTTCTCTTATCTCGCTTATGCTGAAAAAAAAACTCCATGGAACGATCGACTAAGATACCACAAAAGTTTTTCTACACATTGAAGTGCTTTTCGGCTACCAACGAATTATACGTGTGATAAAAATGGAGGAAAAAGGCGAGCGTGTAGCAGAATTTTTGATCTAAGTGCTACAGCGCTATGAGAGGATGTCTTGGAAAATCGGCGACGTGGGACTGTAGCCTCAAGTCTCAGCTTTCCAATATCTACTAACACTCCTATGAAAAGTTCCTCTCCAGCGAATGAGATCGATTTTTCGTCTGTTCCCCTATAATCAGAATAAAAACCAAAAATGTCACATCGAACGATATTCACCGCTGAAAATGCACCAATGAGAACATAATATTATATCATAACGTAGAACTCACACTATCGAACTCACTCATACTGCGGCTGACTTTCCTGAAAGATCCAGTGATTATCCTCAAATTCTATCACGAATTTCCGACGCAAATGAGAGAAAACCACGTTATTTGTGAGAAAAAAAGGCAGAATAACAAGAAAGATTGGGCTATGAGCTGCCTTCTTATTCAAAAAAACTTGAATAAAAAGATAGTTGGTCTAATATTCTTTATTTCTCTCATTTTACATGCTGACGTTCACTGAAAATCGGCCACAAGATTTGTCAAGCGGGTAACTAGACAAGGAAGAAATTGAGAAAATGGAAGAACATAGCATGTAGATCAGGAGTGAATTTCGGTACATAGGAGCCTCAAAATGCGCGAAACCCCGAGTTTGAACGTAAAGCAGATTAGGCGTCCCGAGAGCATCCAGTTAGACCTAAGAGGAGCCCAGACGTTCCAGGAAGTCCCAGCTGGGACGATAGGGAATTTCAGAGGTCCCAGAGGGTCTCTCGTTGAACGTAAGATGAGCCCAGATGTCCTAGATCCCAAAATGAATGTAGGAGTAGTCCAGACGACCCGAGGGTTCCCAGTACAAACGAAAGAGAAGATTAGACTTCCAGGAAGGTTCTCAGTATAAACCTTGGAATTTCAAACATTTCAGGTCCCAGTGGGGACGAAAGGGGAGGTTCGGCCACCCGAGAAAGTCCCTCGTATGAACGAAGCCGGAGTCTAGACGTCCCAGGAGATCCCAGGTGGACATAGAGAATTTTAGACGGCCCAGAGTCCCCCTTTGAACGTAAGATGAACCCAGACGTCCTGGATCCCAACGTGAACGTAGGAGTAGTCCAGACGACCCGAGGGTTCCCAGTACGAACGAAAGCGAAAATTGGACTTCCAGGAAGGTTCCTACTGAATCATTAGGGGAATTTAAACATCCCAGGTCTCAGGTGGGACGAAAAAAACAGTTTCGGCCACCCGAAAAGTCCCCAACATACACTTGAGAGGAGTTTAGACGTCTCAGAGGGTAACCCACTGGACGTAAGAGGAGTCCAGACAACTTGAAGGTCCCCAGTATGAGGAAAGAGAAGATTACACTTCCAGGAAGGTTCTCAGTATGAACTTTAGAGGGGTTTTAAATACTTCAGGTCCCAGTGGGGACGAAAGTGGAGGTTCGGCCACCCGGAAAAGTCCCCCGTATGGACGAAGGCGGAGTCCAGACGTCCCAGAAAGTCCCCCTAGGAGCATAGGAAGAATCGGGACATCCCACAGGTCCCCATCATGAACAGAAGAGGAGCCAAGACGTCCCGGTAGGTCACAATAGGCACGAGCGAGGAGCTCTGACAACTCAGGTCTCCACCGCGGAAGTAAGAGGACCTTGGATGTCACAAGGGAAACCGCCATGTTGGCGGGATAGGTCCCAAGGTCGATTGCGATTAGAGCGCGATTATTCGATACGAGCGTTGAATTTCTAACGACTTGACATACCCAAGAGTACTTTGATTATACGCAGTTATGATATCCTATAAGGAGGGTGCTGTGGCCGAGTGGTTGTGATGCTCGTCGCGGCGCGCGTGGCGGCTAACCCACCTCCCAACTCTCTTCGCCAAGCAGCAACGCCACAGCAGGCTATCCTCGAGATTGCGAGGACTCGATCAACCACTATTCTACGCCGTTCAAGAAGAAGACGAAAAGCGATCTAGACTCTAGAAGTAAGGGGATTCGCACAGTGGAAAAAATACTGTAGTGGCAGATCAAATAAGGAAGTAAGACATCCTACAAAGACCCTGGGGCCCTCCTTGTGATTGTGGAGGGCAAATGAAAAACCGATCTCACTCGCCGGAGAGAAACTTTCTAAGCTGACGTTAGCAACCATTCGAAAGCTGAAACTTGCGGCTACAGCCCCACGTCGCCGTTTTACGAAAAGCCTTTTCTTGAGGTTGCTACACAAGGAGAGTTCTTGCGTTGAACACGCGCATATTTCTCCCCAGACAGAGCTACTTCTTTGGAGTATTAGTGACCATTCGATAGCGTAATCTTTCCTGATTCCAACGCTGTGCTTATATCCTGAAAGGACCGTTTCTGTGCAACGCAGAAGGTAAAATGAGTTGAGTTCTCGTCTGCGATCAAGGTGATCTTTGGCCAATTCACGTGCACGTGCGTGAGGCAGCCACGTGAACTGCTGACGCTATAGTTTTCTACGCGTTCATGTGCCCCAAAAATCGATGATCATCGCGTCACTGAACTCGGTCGCCTCACGCACAAGCGCGTGAATTGGCCAAAGACCACTTTGCTGGCAGATGGGAATTGAACTTATTTTACCTGGCTGCGTTTCAAAAAAACGACTTTTCAGGATTAAAGCAAAGCGTTGGAATCAGAAACGATTATGCTATCGAGCGATACTAGTAGTCCGAAGAAAGAACTCTGTCCCGCGAGAAATATGCGCGTCTGATACGCAAGAAATCTCCTTCTGTGGCGACGTCAAGAAGATGCTTTTTCGAAAACCGGCGACGTGGGGCTATAGCCTAAAGTCTCAGCTTTCGAATGATCACTAGCACTCCTGTGAAAAGTTCCTGCACAGCAAATGAGATCGAGTTTTTAAGTTGCTCCCCTCTTAATCGAATAGTACCATCCTGTTTGTACCATAACGTCCATATGAGAAATGTTCTAGAAGCGAGGATGAATTGGTCCGATAAGTCACGACACTCGAAGTTTTCCGACTTTCAGAAATTTCATGTCCCGCCCGCCATAAAGTGGCGGGTCTAGACTCAGATTCTCTACCGAAATCCTAAAGCATTATGAACCTGCTTTTTTTACTTTTTTAAGAAGGCTATTAGCTGGATTTGTCCCATCGTAATCATATGGCACTGAGTCTTGGAAGCATTTAAAATTGAGTGCACCAGTCGGCGCTACGATGATTAACTCGCTGATGGTGCTGTTCTCTTAGCGCTGCTCTTATCAGGGAGCTGAACACCAGGACGTGAGCTCCAAAAAAAACCGAGTGAGAATCAGCTTTTTCGGGTCCCACGAAAATACGCAGAAATGGGCTCATGGATATAGCGCTTCAGTCGCACTTTCCACTTGAAAACGGGGTGTACTGGGTTTTAATGTGAAACTATAAGTTGGCTTGTGTGCAAAGTGTTTTCAGTCGAGTTTCTTCACTAGGAGGTTATCGATGTTCTCTTAACGACACAGGATATCTATAAGACGTGATCAACATGACTGGATAGTCCACTGACCTTCAGTACTCTCCTTGCATTTGAATATCCCTTAGCCCTTTGGGGACCGTGGACCCACCTCCTCTGCAACTTTAACCCTAGCGTGGCAACGCTGGACGGCCTAGACCACCTCATCTGCATCTCCCCTGAGCGTGGAAAAGTATTGAGTATATTAATGTGTTAGTTCAATTGTATTATTGTTGTTATTTTCATATGTTGGGAGTGAAAATTGACGGTCGGACAATTAAACCATCTTCGCTTTGCTGATGGACGTCGTCCTCATAACACCAAGCATCAGCCAAGCAGAGCGAATGTTGACTGATTTCGACAAACGCATGTGGAAAGATTGGCCTAGAATAAAATTTAACGGAACGATGATCATAAGAAGGCGGATGGGTTTTGAATGCCTCATTAACGCTCAAACGGAACGACAATCTCCGAATGCTCCCGTTGTGTCTAACTAGATTGTGAAACAATATGATGAACGACCTAGCTCCAGAGTTGAGTAGGAGGAAACGAGCGGCTTGGGGAACGTTTAAGAGCATCGAAGATGTAGTGAAGAGGACAAAGAACATCCGACTCCGTGCCCACCTTTTCGACTCGACGATTATCCCTGCCCTGACGTATGCAGCAGAAACCTGGTCGCTACGTAAGCAGGATGAAAGATCACTTGGCGTTATTGAACGCGCAGTCGAAAGGTCGATGCTAGGAGTATCCCGTATCTCGCAACTGAGAAAAAGGATCCGAAGTTGCGACCTACGTCAACGATCGAAAATTAGAGACGCCGTTCTATAGAAAACAAGATGGGCCGGACATGTGATGCGCTTCAATAACAACCGATGGACGAAAGCCGTTATCGACTGGATTTCTCGGGATATCGAGCACTCTACAGGAAGACCACCACCGATGATCCGATTTCTTCACGAAAGGCACGGAAGAAAGATATGATGCTCAGGGGAATCCCTAAAGCGAGGAGGATCCACTGAGCTACTCTTGCACGCGATAGGGAAAAATGGAAGTGTTACTGGTACCCGCTCGAGTCACTTGACGATCAACGGGGACGACAGGTGATACAGGTGATATGTAAATATAATATGTTGTCATAAGTAGGGCGCAATAACAACAATATTACAATTGAAGTAATATACTAATACATTCAATGCGTTCCCACGCTGGTGTTAGAGGAACAGGGGACCGGAGCAGAGCGTCCAGCGTTGCCACGCCGGGGATAAAGATGCAGAAAGGTGGGTCCACGGTCCTAAAAGGATTAACAAATGTCTCATAGGCACCATTCTTCCATGAAAAGTCCTATTTTATCTCTCTCTTCCTCCCAAATCAAATTCATTCAAATCCTCTACAAGAGCCGCCACACAGTTTCAAATGAACCCATTTTAATCGTTAGAGAGGCGCACGATTAGAAAAGAGATATCTATGCGTGCCCGTCTCAGTATAAATTTTCCGTGAAATCCGAAAAAACATGAGGCTCACTCGGTTTCTTTAGCTTTTCGCTCTACTGTTGAGATCACTGAGCAAAGGAGAAAAAAATTTTGGGTCAGAAAAATGGTTTATAATGTTTACACTGGGCTTGGGAGTGCACTTTTTGTCTTTTTATGGCATTTCTTAAGTCATGCGCTTTTCAAAAGGTGTTTATTTATGCAGGTGGGTTATATTATTCATAAAAAAAATAGTCAACAAGATGGTCGGTATTACGGTAATAATGGTAATTTAGGGTTTTTTATTCAGTTGCAACTGTATGGCTTTGTTGGTGTAGTCAAAGGGCGCTTGACTGACGCGTCAAAACTTCAGTGTCCATGTGGGCGAAGTGAGTAAACACCTTTGAAACAATTTTTTCAATCCTTATCTGATGTACTTCTTGTATAAGCGTCCTCTCTCCGCTATCTGGTCAACCTTTATGCAGACCGAGCAGCTCGTAGGACCGTCTTATCTGATGATGTACTAATGCGTATGTATCGTTCCTTGCTTCAAAACAAGAGCAATATTACATCGTCATGGCTGATGTTAACTTTCGGAAAGCTCCTCTTAGGCATCAACCCTTTCGGTACCGTGTAGACTGTATAAGTACCACTGATCGCCGTGCCGCGTCTCGGTTACTAGGGCTTACTGTAATAGGTGCACTCTCCGTCCAGATCTGGCACTTATTCAACAGAATTACCTGATTTTTCTTATTTTTATTCTACATGTCTGACTATTCGTACAACATCTACGTTTAGCAGTTTACATTTTGCAAAGAGTGTACATTCATTAATAGGTTGAGGAGAAAGTTTGCGGAATTTGCTTATAAAAACTTTATTTATGCATCAATTAAGTTCGAACAAAAGACAGTTTAATAGTCAGTGAGTCAATAATTAATAGTCCATTAGTTAATAGTCAATAATTTAATAGGTCTTTCCAACAGTTCCTTCGCCCCATGCCTCGTTGATTCGACGAACAGTGTCAGCGCCATTTGTGCCCACTTTGTATTCGTGAAGCATCAACAGTCGTTTCTCTTCGCGGTTCAGTTCCATCTTGCGGCAGTATAGAAGAGTTATATATCAATCGATGCGCAAGAAAACGAGCTTTCACACCATGTGAAAATCGCATATAAAACATGCGAACATGTTAAAGTTATGGGCAAATTCCGGAAACTTTCTCCTCAACCTATTAACAGCATACAATTCAAAACGAGCCACAACAACATGAACAAACACTTTCGAAAAAGAAAAAAGAAGAAAAAGATCTATTCGTGTGGTTTTCTTTGATTGCGGATTCTATAGGTCAAAGAATAAAACGCTGGGGCATCGCGAGTAGTTCTTATAGACAGGCGAACACTCACTAGACATGGTCCTATAAAAACTTTTCCGGGATTGATTCCAGTCTGCTGGTTGACACTTCATATTAGATTATATCGCTCTAGGCTAGGTCTCAAAAGCATAGGAAGGTACAGGTCCAATAATTTCGGAGTGATAAGCTAAATCCCGGAGGCGGCAGGAATCAGACCCGTATCTTACCCTTTTTTGGGGAGGGGAGGGGCATGTGGCTAACCTATCGCAGTACCTGGACTTTTGTTCTGCTGTCACTCTTTCTGCGATGAAAAGTATCGGCGCCTGTGCAAAATGATAGCAAAATAGGAGCCCTGATAGTGCAATAGGTTAGCAAGTGCCCGCGGAAAAGATGAGATGCGGGTTCGATTCCCGTCCGAGGTTCAGTGCTCTGCGTATCATTCAACATTATTGAATCTTTTCATCAATTTACATTACAGATGAGTTACATTTCAATCGATCCTCATGCTTACTTCAAGGTAGCTTGTCCGGTCAATGTCGTTTGTTTGGGAATAAACAGAATGTTATCCACAAGCTTAGAAATCCTTAGCCCTTCGTGGACCACCGTCGATGCTCAGGCGGCGTCGCGTCGCCGCTCGCGCGGCAGTCAGCGTTATTGATCTTGCACCTCAGCTTACCTAATATCCTCCCTTATTTCCATTGCGTCTGCGCCAATACAAATGCGCAGAAAGGGTGACGTCGCAATTTTATTATCTGAGTGAGAGTTGAGGTCGTTCAGTGAGCACCGCAAACGATGCACTCGAACCCTCAAAGGTTAACACTTTGCCGACGAGTCATATATGACTCACGTTTGTTGGCAATCCATTGAGCTTATAGAGAAAGCTTATGCCATAATACTATAATCAGTCCATGGATCATCTAATGTAATCCTAGAGGACTCCGGCCATAAAGAACCTTTCTGGAAGGAGTTTTTTTTTCCATCTAGATTCATTCGTTTGGCTTCCATGGCCATGCGCGTGTCCAAAGACTTCGCATCTCTGCCCCGATTGGAAGTCGACAACAGCTGCGTATTGACTGCTGTTTCTCTATATCATGTGTGCAAATATGGTGTCAACATCAAGCAACAGCAGTCAAAACGCCGTCACAGACCGCACGCGAAACATTTGAAAACTTCGCTGCGGGTCTTGCAGCGAAAATTAGCTGTAGTCGGCGTCCACTCAGAGCAGAAGAGGTGGAGTTTTTGGACACGCCCTTGGGTCCCACGGAAGTCAACCGGCGGAAAAGTTTTGTCGGCCTTGGTGTGAATTGCACACTAAGTCTTGAAAAATACGGATATTTCATCGCCGCGGTACGGTAATAATGTAATTTTATGTGGGAACATGTGTAGGCGTCGTTCGTTATCTATAGAAGGGCGGGGCAGGTACACTGGTCCATTCATTAATCCGTTTCTTTTTGCAAAGCGTGGTCTTTTAGATTCGTTTGTTAGTTTTACTTGTTTATTTGTTTATTTGTTTATTTGTTTATTGTCTTGATTACTGACTTGTTTATTTGTTTGTTTAACGCCACATGTCATCACAGTTCGCTACGAATTTGAGCGCTTCTTGTATTCAAATTGTTTTTCTCGTATTTATCCTCCATGAAGCTCGTCAGCATATCTCATCTTTCGGTCGCTGCTTGAAGACTGCTTCTTTCTCTCTAGAGAAAAATGTCGTAGAATGCTAGTCGAGAACGATTCTCCTTGCAATCTTGGAGGGAAAGCCAAGCCAAGGCGCCCAAGTGATTGATTAGAAGAGGAGTATCGGGAGAGGGGAATCGAGCCAACTCATCGCTTATCAAACTCGCTCTCTGATCACTCTATCATTAGCCAATGTGCTACTACCTCCCCTTTTGTAGAGCTTTTTTAGACTTTAGATACTTTAGACACTTTATTGATCCCTCTTCACCGTGGTTTTTTTTCATTATGGGTCCCAGCACTTCTAGCATTCAAATTGCGTTGTATTTTCGTATTCTCTCTAGCGGTAGGCAACTGATTGGGCGGGTTTCCTCGCAATCTCGAGGAGAACCTGGCTGCGGTCGTTTCCATAGAGCGCGCTGTTGACTGCGAAGAGTGTTGGAAGGCGGGGTTTTAGCCCGCGCTGTGCACCACGTCGAGCATCTCAACCACTCGGCGACGGCGGCCCCCCTTTGTAATAGCATGCAAGATTTCAATTTTTTTTTCTCCATCACTTTACACCTAATCACTAATCTAAGTACCTTTTCTTATTACTTTTCCACGCCCCAACAAATGGTGAAACGCGAGTTCAACTCTGCTTGAGGTTCAAATTTTTGATAGATCACTTAACATTATTGTATATGTTGTTATTTTGTACTTTTTATGCTTTCCGTTTTCATCAAAATCCGCATCCTCTCCAGCAAAATTCTTCGATATAGTTGACTTCAGTGTCTTCTTTAAGAGTAGTTGCGAGATTGTCAATAGTAGAATAATCAAATACCCTCCCAGATGGTTTACCCTCATCGGGCTGGGGGTGTTCCCTGGGTGTCAGACTGTCAAGTACAGCGAGGGAGTTCTCAGCGAGGCCACCAAGCTGAGAAGGAATCTGACGTTTCCACCCGGAAAGCTTAGCTAAGAGTAAAGCGTCACCAGGAGAATGACCGCCGTCTTATAAACTATTCATCGCGAGATGGTAAACTCCGTCTGATCCACGGATGGGCCGGCGACTGCTCTAATTGGTGACGACTGAGGAAGTGCCCCTGTTAGGCTTACCTCGAGACCTTGGGAACGAACACAAAAATACACAGCATGGTTCTACTCCATACTGGGGCTCGCGCCTATCAGTAAAGAAGAACCGCCAAGTGTTCGACAAACCAATCAAATATCATTTATGTGCAGCATGATACTTGCGACTTCTTGACGTAATCGCCTCCTGTAAATCCTCGGAAGGTCAGACTCGCAGTCCATTCAGTCAAATACCTTTATCACTTGACTTTGACGGAGTTTTCTGTTGGTGAAGAAGTTAACTGCGGCTTCAAATTGTGCTAAAACCGCAGTTCATTTAGAATGGCGAACGGCCATAGAATGGTACAACGTCGATTTTTCTACAACATTTGTGTAGTTTTAAGATGATCAGCTTGAAGGATGCACTCGATTGATGTTCTCTAACTAATTACAATCGGCCACTGCGTTCGTCATCTCGATGCTCTTGTCTCCATTACGAAACTTCACTGTAGCCACCACAAACACTTTTAAGTTCCGTTAGCAATGTGTAGCGGGGAAAGATTTGTTCACCATGCGGTGTTCACACATTGGTGTGTAGTAATGCGTTCACATAATTTTATTATTACTTGACCTGGCAGACTCGGAAGCTACGCACGTCAAACGTAAATGACAAAATCCTTTTTCCCCCCCAAAAAATTGTAAAACAATAAAGCAGAAATGATTTAGAAGCGCCTTTACAACTGCCAAAAAAAGTCATGGTCTAGCTTCTCCTGCTTTTCATTCCTCTGCAAGTTACGTGCGTCCAAAAAAACTATTACAAAAGGATTAATGTGCAGCCAATATCAATACCAAAATTACCTCCTTTCCAATCAACACAATTCAAAAAGTCTCACTTGAAATTGACCTGAGAAGTTGCCCTGTGCTGCCTTAACGGACCCATTTAAAACTCGAATAAAAAAGTCGCTCAAATTACTTTTCGTCTAACATTCTTTGCATTGCACAGCAAGTAATTCGTCATTCGAAACAAAACATTATACTTGAAATACGCATTAAATGATTTATGATAGGAACATTTATTCAAGGATATATCTCAAAAGACCGCATGTGGAGCCTAGTGGTAGAGGTGCTCTAGTCGCAAACAAGGTCAATGATTCGGTGTCGTGCTCATGGCATTACTAAGCCATCCATTCCTACGGGGTTGGTAAGATTGGTGCCGGACAGGCCTCAGACTTGCCTGGGAGGACAAGCAGCACTGTCTTGGTTAGCTGCAAGCCACCGCGAGTCATTGTAGAGGCAAGATATGCATTCAACTACACCTCAAAGGAGGTTAAAAATTAAAAACGAATGCATGGCGCATCTCTCAGGAATTGATCAACTCCAAGAACTTTATCCTGTTATATCTCAATATCAAACGGCGCATTTCAGTAATACATAAACAGCAATACTTATCTGTGCTAAGGGAATAAATGAATTGCGGGTCAAATTGAAACTCCGGCTCTGAACAGAGCGATACCTACGAAGCTGTAGTAGGACATTATCATATCGTACTGAACCTGAATTTTTTTTATTTATGCTGAGTTGAAATGAATAAATCTATCTGGAAATTCCCAATATTCACCACAGTTTGCATTCGATGGCGTTTTGTTTGACTCTTTATGCTCCAGTTTTCGTAAAAAGTCTGAACCAGAAGTTTTTTGAGCATTGGCTTTCAACATATTGTTAATGCTTAACATGTATCGTAAGAAAATGGTTTGTTGTAGTAGAATTGCGATAGGTGGCCGAACTGGTTGTTGATGCTCGTTGTGGCGCGTGGAGTAGAGGGTCCATCCCAAATTCTCTCCGCGGTCAAACAATGACGCCCTATTAAAGGGCCACAGCCTGGCTATCCTTGGAGATTGAAAGCAGACGGTTTCAACCAGTATTCTACACCGTCAAGAAGACAAAAAAAAAACAAATTGAAGCTAGAGGTACTGGGATACGCCACACTGAAAAAGAAACAGTGTGGAGACAGACCATAAACTGTCAGATAAAGTGTGAGGTCGTGAATATCTTATAAACAAGCTCTTTGTGGAATGAAAACTCTGTTGATGTTTGCAATATAAGGTACAAGGGGACATGTTTGTGCAAGTTTTTCCCGAATGTGTTAGTATTCCCATGCATTTTTTTTAAATTCGATCAGCCGACAACTGATTTCTTATGGTCCTCCTTTTCATTAGGGTTTCTGATGTTAATCAAACTGAATGAGACTCTTACCAGGCTTTCCAAATCTCGTGTCTCTTCTGTCAACGCGAGAACTAAAGAAGATGAAAATTATTTGTTAAACGACACTGCAACTAATGATTACATTTTCAACTTTCCTTGCATTCTTCGTTCTCAAAGTCCGTCAACCAGTTTAATTATTTCTTTCGTCAAAAGCCTCCTCTGATGGGATGTAACTATAGTATGAATGGAAAAAGAAAATTATTTTTGTGGACTCGCTTCCTGTGGCGCTCCTAGTGTGGTTGGATAAGGTACTTGAACCTTTTTTTCCCTACGCACAAATTTGTGGAAATATTTAGAAAAAACATGAGGACAATTTATGGAAACGTTTTCAGGAACAGGACGGTATGAGACCACAAGATCAGTAGATATCTTCATATTCAGTCGAATTGTCCACCCCATGACTACATAATTCCAGCCTCTAATCCCGCATCTGTTGGGCTTACGGGATTACGCATTGCACATTTAAGAATTTTTAGCGCGGACCAAATAGCACCAGCGATCTTCGTCAAAAAAATTCCCCTATAAATGAGTGTTTCAATCAGAAAATAATGCCTCATCCATCTACCGTCAGCATTGTTCGAGCAGTGTAATTCATTTTTTCCTACCAATAGCGTGATTGTTATTTCATTTCCCAATTGCATGGTGATTCATAGTCATCGTATGAAAACGGTGGATATTTAAAGCATCGATGTCTGGATGGGCATCAACGTAATGATTCCGCCCATCTACCACCGAGATGCTCGACATCGAACTTTACCAACGAATTATGAATTTTTTACAAAATACCCCTTTCAGACGAGCACTGGCCTGTTCCTGTAATTATGGAGAATGTAGAACAAACACCCAGCTGGTGCTTTCTAATGCTCTGATTCCATGCAAACCACCAGCTGGTAGCTTTCCATGTGATTCCTGTCAGTCAGTTTTAAGCGGATCCGGAATCCAATTGTACCATCTGATTGCTG
>JAHQIW010007010.1:0-89344 GCA_019055375.1 Parelaphostrongylus tenuis | reverse complement strand
ACTACCATTTCCACTTGCGAATGCAAGAGCAAGGAAAAAGTAGTGCACGACCATGAAAGCAGCCAACGGTAGAACTCCCAGGCAGGTATCACATACGATTGAAGGTCTGGCAACTTCTTGGATGTTATCCAAAGAAAATGGGAGGAATAGACTCGAGCGATTTCTGAGGCGATTCATAAAGAGGAGCGAAAAATCCCCAAATTACACTTGAAGATCTTCATCATGGTGTGTGCGAGGAAGCAATGAGAACGAAGGAAGTGCTAAGTTCAGCATAATATGTTATATTGATTCATGAGGAAGAAAGGTTGTGACCGAAACCTGATACCTAAATTTTATAAACCCTTTGAGGACCAACGTTGATAGGCAGGCGGCGGTGCGCCGTCGCTTGCACGGCAGTGACAAGCAGCCCAGCATAGTCATGTCTGTGTATGCATGTCTGCCTGCTTGATTTCCACGCGAGGCGCGACGCCATCATCACAGTAGCTGAATCAGATTTAACGTCGAGTGGTGAACATCAATAAGATCTTGTTCGAGTGTTTTCTTGACCACAGCTCAAATTTCAATATGCCTTGCAATCATTTTTTGAGCCACGCATTTCACTGGACAATAGAGTGTAAAGCTTTCGTCGTCGCTAACTCTTAGTGTGGGGACTGGAGTACCACAGGACATTAGCAAAAGACGAGAAAGGGTAACTGCCCGACTGACGAGATCGCAAGATAGAAACACGTGTATCGGGCTCTATAAGTCAGCTCTGTTTGACAGACCACTGACGTGCGTGGCTCAAAAATGATGCAAGGCATATCAATAAGATCATTATGGTCCCCACATGGTTAAGAGTTGGGATCTGACGCCTAGAATCCGGAAAAATGTCGGATAGTTGAATTCGTTTCTTATATTGCCGCGGTTATCCAGCTTATTGACAGTTTTTTATATGGTTCAGAATTCAAGAATGGTGAGCGATATGCAAAACTTGAACCTTGAGCGGCATTTATGCAGGGTTTCTCTGCATATTATAGCGAGTATCTTACAGTTTCAGAGGGCCTATCATAACCATGGCACTATTGAGAGCTCCTGTTCGCCATTACTCCAGTTTTTAGGAATTATCTTTTTGTAAATTGCATTGAAAAGAATAGAGGATGAAGCTCTTAGCGTTGTTCCAATCCCTGAAGGATGAGCATGCATTTGACTACATCAAGCGTCGTTGAAGGTAATACTGGATGCATACTTGACCTTCACAATGACTCACGGTGATTTATCGAGCATCGAGTCAGTGCTTGCTATGCTTCTCAGACAAGTCTGGTACCAAATCGCCGACCGTGCAGAGATGGAACATCTAACGAGCCTTGAAGGCGCGGCACATCGACCACTTGTTGTCGCAGGGGAACTCTAACCACTGCGCCACACATCCACCTCAATTCGGTTTAGTTTATATTGATTATCTCTCCAGAATCACAATGTAGTATTTGGCCTAATCGTCTATATGCATAGGTACGCACTCTGTGCTCTACTCTGGCCATGCATCGTGATGAACTTGTTCGATCGACTCTTCTTCAAGTTTTGGACTTGATGAGGAATAAATGCCTCGATATCTTCAACGGATCACTCGATGCTTTTCTTTTCGATTTGATTGTAACGATTCCGGGAAATCAAACACTGAAAAGGTACCTTCGAAAGTTTCTGAGATCAAGTTCGTTAATTAGACATATCCTCATCCATTGCTAAAGTCACAATCAAAACCTTTGGGGCCTAGGTGACCAGTATAAGGGTCAACTGTGGTAGGCAAGGTTCTAAGTGGATACTGCCTAATACTAATGATGGAATGATGGAACATCACCGGAAAGAATGGTATAGGGTGATTTTAGTAGGAAGTACGACTATGGGGAAGATCATAACGCGGTACCGAACGTGATATATTGTTTTTCGCTTAAACTCGCTTTTGGTTGCAGCTATAGAAGCAAGATCATCAATATCACTTGAGCGAGAGGAGACAAACTCGAAGACGTCTGACTTTAGCCGAGTAATCCTGTAATTAAGGTCAAAATGAGACCGAGAATTGTTCTGCTCGTGAACTATCGCAGACTTTAAGACGGTCCCTCATCTAATACGCTTCATTACGGATTATCGCCTTGCTACTTGTCAGTACGGCAATTTGGCATAGAGATATCCAAAGATACTGGGTGATATGTAGAATTTTCGACCCCAGCCGGGAATTGAACTCGCGTTCAATCCATAATGGGAGCGAGTGAGAGAAAAAAAGTGGTAGCAAAGCAATTGGCCTCCGGCGGTCGTATGTGGTAAGAATCGTCCCCGCGTGGACGAAACGCGGGTTCATCTCGAGGTTGGGGTCCGAAAGTTCTACGTATCACTCAGCATCCCTGGATAACATCATAGCACTGCTATAAATGCGGTAAACAAAAAGTTCTGTGGAATAAAGGATAGTAGTTGTCTTAGGAACTCTTTTTGTTCTATCGGTGGCTTTTCAGTGAAATCATTCATCGCCTTCGTAGTGAGAAGAATTGTACCTTTTCAATCCATCTACATGGAAAGTTGCGAGAAACTTTCCGAGGAGGATACCGCTCTATGTGCAACGAGGAACGGAAGGAAGTGGAATGCTGCTACAGCAGGTCAGGTCTAGATCTGTTCAGATTATTTAGGCTGTTGTTGAGTAGGAAGTGCTCATACTGTGGGCACAACATGCCATTTTTTCTTCCAGGCTTTTTTTTGGAAACTTGTGCGAGCTTCGTAAATTAGGCTGAGAAAAAAGTTTCTTAACAACCGCGAAAAACTTAAATTTATGCTTGTTTTACATAATATCGAGCACTGTAAATTCATGAGATTACTTCACGCATGCCGTTCCTTTCGAGTGTTTTTCCAGGCCACGTCCAAATCTCAAATATCTCACAATTTTTTGGGGCATTCCATATGGTCTGTTGTGGGCAGCGTAATAGAGCCGCATACACGTGTTTCGGCCTCGACTTAGGCAGTACTCTTTGTCTTGGCTAATATTTTTGGAGAGGAACTCTCGATCACTCGAAACGACGGTATGACTTTTCAAAAACATACCGCCAAGAGCAATCAGAGTGCACAACACTGCCGATATAGTGATTTCTTTCACTTGACGGCACGTGTAAATAGTACGTCGTTGCCTACTCTATGTAAAGTGTTCGGGTTCCCATCAAGAGGATTGTCTAAGACGAAGGGCACTGCCCCAACTGATGAGACTTGTCAGAGCCAAAAACACGTGTATTGGAGCTGTGTAAGTTGCCCATAACAGTCCACGATGAATGGCTCGAAAAAAAAATTATCAGATAAATCTCAAGAATATCTCTATAAGAATCTCCCGCAGCGCAACGCTACTCATAGTACATCGAGTTCTGATTAACTCTTTGGATATTAAATGATGCGATGAACAAAGTTGAGCTTAGAGTATTGATGCGCTGTTGCTGAAAGCGACAAGTCGTTCGATAAGAGATGCTACGAATGGAGATTGTGGTGCCCGAGATGAAGGAACCGTCAGCCTTGTGACTGATTGCAGCATGGTACAAGCGACGTGATCTCAGTTTCGAAGACCAGCCCCGTTCCGGCGGGCCATCGAAATTGGACGATAGAGATCTGTAAGCAGTTTTCGAAGCGGAATCGTCATCCACGCACTTGTGAATTGGCAACAGAAGTTAACGTAGAGAAAGCGGCAGTCTGGTATCATCTCCAACAACTTGACTTTGTCCACAAGAGTCTCGCTAAGACCGCGCTAATTGACTGGAGCTTAAACTAATCACCACGTTGAAGTTTGCCGTCAGTTGTTGCAGAACCCGTTTGAACGATCGATTTTGGAAGCGTATGGTGTCGTCGGATGAGAAGTGAGTCCTTCCTGGTACACGATAAAAACGTTGGGTTCTAGAAGGTCAAGCTCCGCCATCACTTGCATTTTAAAATCCGTTAAGTGAGAAGGTCACGATCTGTGTTGGTGAAATTTTGAAGGTGTCTTGCATTTCGAACTTGTTCCGAATGGTCGTGCCATGAATGCCAAACTTTACTGAGAGCTGCTGGACCGAGTATACGACGCGTTGGAGTGAAAGTACCAGACATTGATTCGTCGAAAACGCGCGCTGCTTCAGCGAGACAATACCAGCCTCACAGCGCAAGGATGACTAAGGAAAAGTCTGATACAATTGGAGACTTGGAGGAAGTCGAAGGTCTCGACGCACCCAGTCTACAATCCAGGATCTGCGCCGTCCGATTATGGTCCAATTCCGCCGAATGGAACATTTCCTGCGGGGATTTCGATTCGAGACATTTGACCAAGTTGAAGAAGCACGTCAGGAGTTCTTCAATTGAAGGTCCAAGCAATGGCGTTCTGGAGCAGATCTGGAAGCTTGCAGGTCGTCGGCAGAAGATCATGTAATGATGGTCTCTATTCTGAAGATAAATTTTGAGCTTTCAGCGGGTTTTTGAGAAACATTTTAATCAACCTAATATATAACGTGAATCGAGTCTTTCCAGGCACGGCGATTGAAATCGCTGTGCCACACGCACCCTTCGCACATAAATTTTTTTTATTGATGCATTCCATAATCCTTTCATTATTATTTGAGCCAACATGTCATGTGGTCTGGTAAGGGCTCTTGTACAGCCCGAGACACGTGTTTCGTCCTTACAGACTCATCAGCCGGGCAGAACCCGTCGTCTGTCGATCTCTTTATAGTCAGTTCTCTCGGGAGCGTTACACTCCTTATAGAGAGTTGTCGACGACGTACGTTTTACACTTTATGTCAAGCGAAATTTTCACCTAACACAGAGTGTTTTCGCACTCGATTGCTAGCTGGCTGGTATTTTTATCATATTATACCTTTCCTCCGAGTGCTTTATTAAGACCACGCTCAAATTTTAATAGATCCTTTCATTTTTATTTGAGCCAACATGTCATGTGGTCTGGTAAGGGCTCTTGTACAGCCCGAGACACGTGTTTCGTCCTTACAGACTCATCAGCCGGGCAGAACCCGTCGTCTGTCGATCTCTTTATAGTCAGTTCTCTCGGGAGCGTTACACTCCTTATAGAGAGTTGTCGACGACGTACGTTTTACACTTTATGTCAAGCGAAATTTTCATCTAACACAGAGTGTTTTCGCACTCGATTGCTAGCTGGCTGGTATTTTTATCATATTATACCTTTCCTCCGAGTGCTTTATCAAGACCACGCTCAATTTTCAATAAATCCTTTCATTATTATTTGATCCAGCATGACATGTGAAAGGCATTCCATAATGTTATTACAGTTGGCAAACGTCATTTCCTGCATCAGTGAAGACGTGTCGCGATTGGCCGCTAGTCGTTCTCCCGTATTGCGATCCATTTTTCCTGCTGTTGCAGCATCGCTACGAGTGGATCTACGACGTCTTTGGATTAGCCGTGTTCAGTTTGGTGGATCTTCACTTGGTATGTTTAAAACACTGTGGATACCACTTTTTTGGGGGGAAAAGGTGTTCTAGCCGACGGACGATGTTACAGAGTTGGTCAAATCGCTGCCGTTTTCTTTTGGTATTGACATTAGCTCAATTCTTCCCATCTGTGCAACGCTGGCCGCATATGGAGGAGTTGAGGTTAGTATCTTGTATGTTTTATCGAAGATCTCTTGTGACGAGATAACCATATTTTAGTATGATGATGGCTCTGAAACTTGGGTAACTAAACATGGCAAAACTGATTTTCACAAAAGTGTGCGTATTACTCATTAATATCCGCAGTCTTTAGGTAATCTCATAAATTCGTGTATTCCTTCCTTGATTCCTCACTCCACGGCAACAAAAGGATACACGCTTTTCCGCGCTGGTCGGCCGGTTTACGAGTTTGACCCAGCGTAATCTATAGTAGAAGTCTGGTATAATTTGGTAACTTTAGTTCCACATAGAGTAAGAGCCCTAAGTTTTGGCTAGAAAGTCTATGGGCTGAGAAAGCGAAATAAACTATGCAAAGAAGAAGAGAGAAGCCTTTCGTAGCCGTGCGACCCGCCCGCCGGCCGAAAGCGGTTGCCGTGGCGGAAAGATTAAATTTGTTTCAGCGAGAACGACAGATTTCGGCAGAAGAACTCCGTATCGGGAAACTATCATCGAAGTTCTGTTACTCAGTTAAATACTGATGAGCTTTTTTCTTTCTTTTTTGAATATTAAGGCCGAAAATTCAGAATTTTTCTGCCTTTTTACCCTCAATATTTTAACATTGATCATTTTAAGTTATTTCCATGAGTGCAAAAAAAGTCATCTTTTTTTAACGGCTTAAATCTTTTATGACTACATCAATGAATTTCATGTGGTCGAGTTGGCGTTTTCTGAAATGGTGGACAGCGATAGAGACACTCGAGCCTCTTTGGCTATCGTTATTACACTCATTGTGGCGGAGTTGAAAGCTGTCGAAGACCCTTATGTTGTGTTCTCATTGGCTGAGACGTGTACAGAATGGCTTACAGAGTTTCGGCCAAAGGAGCACGCTCGAGATGATATCATTGAATGTGAGTTCAACTCATGTTTTCGCTTGTGTAAGCTCGAAAATCTACGCTGCTTTACTAATATTCACCATTCTTATTTTTTGGCATCCACAGGTGTCACAGGGACCACGAGCATCGAGATTGTGCAGTCCTTGTAGTCCTACCTACCGTATCCGACTGTGCTAAATGGGAAACTTGACCTTTCTCTTCTCTGCTACGGCGCACAAATTGTAATTTGAGGGAGGAGGCTTACTATTGAAACCGTCGTTTTCCAATCTATCTAATGACTACCAAAAGTCCAAAGAAATTGCAAGCGCAGACGAGAACCAAGCATTAAACGCTACCTAAAGGTGGAACGTAATTTCCCTTTCCATGTTAAAGCTCACCAAGAAAGCCTTTCGAGAAGCTAAGTACACATATGGCACATAGTGTGTTCTTGGCGAGCCAAGGGTTTCTATCAATTTTTCGATTAATTAATAGTTTTGATTTCAGGTAAAATACCCGTCGCAACCAATGAGACCGTTTTTGACAATAGGTTTGGTATCATTGCTGGCCATAGCGTTCACCAAAATTACAGAGGAGAAAAAACAACTAAAGGTCTGTGGCCTGATTCTGGGCGATAATGACTTCTAGGCTGTTTCCTTCCACAAATCGGTATCATGTGTTTCAGCTTCTGATTGCTTTTTTGTACCAATTGTTGGAGCTTTATGCCATCCCTAATTGGATTGTGCATGATGCGGCTGACTGTGCGCTTAATGAGATTTCAAAAGTAGGTTTTTTTTTGGAACTGCTTTCCACTTTCAGTATAGAATTTTAGCTATTGTCAAAGACTGTTTAAATGAGTGCCCGTTCTTCTTCGCCCTAAAAATTTTCTTTCATGACAGGGATATTTTCTGCATCAGCCGTCGTCCCGCTGATCGTCGAGTTACTCGAGCGGTAACGAGTGAAACTCCCCGTGACTCTTTTCCGTTAAGTAACAGGGTATGAAGAAACGATGCTTTTCGCTGAACAGGAAGTTTTCATAAGAGTGTCAATAATCATTCGAAAGGTTGAATCTGTGACTACTGCTCTGCTTGGCCGTTTTTTCTGAAACGCCCTTCTGAAAACGCTGTAAAATTCATAATAAAATTATGTTTCACATTTGCCGCGTAATTTTACCATTATTTTGCTTGAGGCACGAAAGGCATATGAACCTGTAGAGAAAATCTCATAGTGTCAGAGTCATGCATTTCATCTTAATTTGCTTCTGACGCACAAACGTATTTCGATCCATCGATGGCGGGTTTCCGCATTGAATCTACGGTCACCGGTCACCCCGACCGTGTTTAGGCGATAATCAAGAGCGCCGATCATGTAAAACTCGGCTTTATCTTCCCTGATACACTGCAGAGAAGCGGTTTTTCTAAAAAATAAGCACAGCGTTGGAATAGTTGAATCTTACGCTGTCAAATGATTACCAATAGTCTGAAAGAAGAGCTCTGTCTTGCGAGAAATATGCGCGTGTGAAGCACGATTTTGCTCTTCGATGAAGCGTTCTTAAAAGCCTTTCAGAAAAAAAAACGGCCACAGCACATTAGCCAGAGGTTTAAGTGTTCGAATGATTGCTAACAATCTTATGAACAGTGTTTCTCCAGCGAAAGAGATTGTTTCTACATCCCGTGCTCCTTGACGGAAACATACTCTCTCACTTTTTCAGTTCCTAGAGATTCGTTGAGCACCATATCTTTCTTTCTACGATGTAAATACAGCCAAATATGCTGGGGTATGAGTGTACTTCTCGGATCCTCAGATGGACTTGATACCCACAATTACCCGATTTCGACTGCAGTTACGACGTAGGGTAGTTCAATGCCGCCTTTTCTCATTGGATTAGTCCCATTTTATGGTGCTTACTGATAGCCCTGATAGTATTCAAATACGGCTTGTAAAAAGCCAAGGTAAGGTCCTTGATCGGTGCGGTGGACAGGCTGTGAGTCCCCAGAGAGGCTTATCACACGTTTGGAGCCTGTCGAAGGTTCTGAGGTTGCTCATATCTAGGTATTGTTGTCGTTCTAGCACTGTCAAGTCGAATTACTGATGTATTCTGGAGTTAAAATGATTTCACTTGTTTGTTAAACCTTTCAATATTGGTACCAGACACTCCGTCTCAGAACTTGTCTAGGAGGATATGCAGCACTGACTCGGTTAGCGGAGAGGCCACCGCGAGTCATTGTAAAGGCCAGATATGCATTCAATCACTTCAAACCAAGTTAAAAATTGAAGTCGAATGCATGGCGCATCCCTCAGGGATTGATCAACGCCGAGGGCTTTATCCTTTATCCTTGTATATTATTGATGGCGATTTTGTGATGATATTCCCAAATGGTTGCCGCTTTCGTCCTGGTTAGATGTTCCTGAATGTCGAATTGCAGCGTAAAGCAGGTGCTCATCATCTTCGTAATCATAAGAAGGCCACAAGTCGAGAAATAGTTCACCACTCATTGTCCTTGTCTTCAGAGGGGATCAGACGAGTGCTATTAGTCGGTGCCGCTGTGTAGGAATCTATCTGCGAGGTTCTAAACACTCATCTATTCTCAAAGGTAAACGCTGGCTTGTGATGATGACTTAGAAATGCCTTAACGCTGCTTCTTCGGGAGGCTGAAGAAGAATTTTGCCAAAATCTGGTACCAACTCCTCGTTCCTGGAAGGATAGGAGTCTTGGTGCACCTGGCACAGAGTTGAACTAGCGTAACCTTGTGCCTAGAACAATCACTAGTTATTAAAATTTTGTTCCAAAATGATTATGGTTGATTGAAAGTTAGTTCAGTTGGTACAGATTTCGAGACATGTTAAGGCGTTCTCTCAATCAGTCTCGGAGTTTCTGTATGACCACGGGACATACCTGATCCACCAGATTGCGCTGGCAGCCCAGTCTCGTACAGAACACGATCACGCTCCAATTGTTTTCTCAGCTTTGTTGGACAGAGTGGACAATCAAGAGATGTTCCATCATGTGAGGTATATTGTTGAAGATTTACTGCAGGCATTGGACAGACATATGCAGGTACACCATTGAGCGCTTGGAAGTTTTTTGGGGAGTCTTTCATTCCTCAAGAAATTGTAGGAATACTGCATACTTATCTTGCGTTCTATGCTTTCGTTTGTCTCTGCGGTTGGTCGGTGGTTTTCTGAGTTGAAACCTCTAGAAGAGGTAAGCAACTTATGTTCAAAAGTGATCGTATAAACGAGAGATATGTCCTTCTAGAAAGAGCCAGAAAAGGACGATGGAGAATTGTTAACCGAAGAGCAGGCAATCGTGGAAGTACAGAAAAAACCTCCACCACTTCCTATCACAAGCGTAGAAAATGTTTTGTTGAGGTAAATTTGGCGGCGATATCTATTAATTAAGTCTGTTATTTGTTATCTGATTATTTTTCCTTCAAAGGACCACTCATTTGCTGTCTTCATCACATCTGCCCATTCGAATATTGGTGTTGAAAATCCTTCGTGAAGGTGGGCTTCCTATCTCTTCTATCGGTTTTCTGTCTAAAGTAAACTCCATATTGTTTCTGGGCGGGTTATTATGTAACATTCCAATTGAAACTTATCTAATACAGGTCTAGTGGGTATTGCGAAATTTTGATGACTCACTTCTTCCCACTATATATCGAAATTGGGAAGTTTTAATACATCGATTTAATGACCAAGAGCTTGAAGTGCGGCAGGAATGTGTCAAGGTGAGATCTGTGCAAATAACCTTATGGAGACTGTAAGTCTATCTCAACCCATTTTCTATCCTGATGTCATTCTTCAAAATCCGTCAGCGGTTAGGTTGCTGATAGCTTTGATGCCTGATATCGAACAAAGAGTGGTAACAAAGCTGCGGGCTTGATGGCTCAGTGCTAACACGCGCCTCTAGTGTACATGAAATGCGACAACCTTCCGCTTGAAGGGGAAATTTGCATATCAATCAGTGTCATTGGGTATATATAGATATATATATATATATATATATATATAAATATATATATATATATAGAATCATATAGCACTAGCTATAAATGCGGCAAAACAATTCTTTGGATCGCTTTATATCTCACATATATTAAGCACCTTGAAAAAATGAAGTTGACAAAGGTGTGTTAGTAGACTGTGCCGCAGAAATTTGAACGGTAGCTGATTTTGGTTTGTATATCGTTATATCTCACAGGCTTCAAATAGCCTTTTACGAGGTTTTGGTAATGTATTTTAGCGATATACGCACGTTTCCATGGTTTCCTCCATCTCATCAGTAACGCACGCCCTGCACTAAGGAGTAGCAAAGGACGAAGGTGCCATAGTGCTCGTCAAGTGAATTGATATGTGTTGCACTGTCTTTCTTTCAGTCGATGTTTTGCAGTTGTTATCGTATAACCATAACCTTCCTATTCGACTGATTATTCAAAACCGTGACAACTCCATTATGTGTGATTTCACAGACTTTCTTTTCAGCCTTTTCGTATCAGTTCACTTGGCGAGCACTGTGCCATGTTTCCTCTCTGCTACTCTAACCAAGGGGCATGCGATAGTGATGAGATGGACGAAACCAGCAAAACGTGCTTATATCGCTAAGATGCACTAATAAAAGGCTGAATTAGAAAGTCTGTGGAATCATATATATCGAAGTTGTCGAAGTTTTGAATAATCAGTCCAATAAAAGTCATCGTTGTTTGTTACAACTCGTTGTTTGTTTCTAGATATACTGCATCCGCTTTAGCGAAATCTTGGAGTATGGGCGTAAAATCCTCAAAGAATGAAAAAATCTACAAAGAAGTGAAAACTGATGGTTTAGGTTGTCGCACAGATGGTCAAGGTGTCAAAAACTTTTGTGTATCGTCGTATTCGCTATCAATTGTGGCCTTCAATAGAAAAATGGATGAGGAGCCAGAGTACGCGTAACTGTTCTCCGGTGTCGTCTACGTATAAATATCAGTTGTTAGTGCTAGAGAGGTGGGATGAGTTACTATGTTGTAAATATTGAGGAACTGCGATATAGGTGACAAGGAACTGTTCTTTTTTTTACATCAGAAACTATGTCCTCTTCTACTCTTTGTTTTCTTCCGAAGCGGTTTGACTCCTGATAATTATCTGGTCTTATCTCTGAGCGTACAAGAGCTTAGCTCATATCAGCTAAAAAAAAAGAGGTTTGCAAGAGAACATAAGTCAGTTCACGTCGAGGTAAAGGAGTAGGTAACACTCGACCAAGGTGAACGACATTTGTAGTGGAGACGAAAATCCTCAAGCGGCAGTTGAGCTTACATGCGAATACGAAAGCCTTTCTGCATGATGATTGCGCTGAAACAAGGCCAATGCAAGGTGTGCTGGGATTCGCAATTTGTCTGGTGTGAAGTTTTGTAAAGTAAAAATCATAGGTACCGTTAATAGAATGATCGACAACTTTTGTGTTGCTTTGAGAAATCGAGAAGTCCTAAGAGGGAGGGAGACCTTTTGTGTGGTTATTGTGTTGTTGTTTGTGATAACGCGTAAAATGTTGTGGTTAGGAAAAATGGAAAAGTTTCTGACAATAAACACTTGGTCGCTGGTTTAATCCCACTCTCCGGAGTCGCTAAGTTTTCAGTTTTCTCGGGTTTGGCAAACTGCTACCAGGCTCATATGAGAGAATAGCAACAGTGACTTCGATTGGTGATAGCGTTGTGTGGATCAAATACACACCTTGTCACCCTCTAACGATGTTTGATGAAGTCGAATGCATCACACATCATGCAAACATCAGAGATAATCGATGCCGAGAGCTTTATTTTTTATTCTTTTAATTTACTTTATTCATAATGCAGGTGGTGCTATGGGTTTATTTTGAAGCATATCGGCACCAAAAGCTATTCGTAACATAGTCCGAACCATCCTTTCCATTAGAGTGCGAAAACTATGCGTACCGAGAAAAAGTTCTTTCTCATGAGACCCGGGAAAGGTGAGGCCCTCTGGTTTTTTGAGCTAGTTATTCCTTGTTCGGATCGTAGTAAAGGGGGAAGGGAAAAAATGAAATTAGTGGCCAGGAAAGAGCAGCTCTGATAAGGATGAAATCTGAAAGGAATGTTTAATCGTTTTTGGATACTATTAATGCATACGTTCCAGAATTTGTTAACACATACGCGGCAACTTTAAATGTCTAAAATCCGTCCACTGCTGCATATTTTCTGATAAACAGTGTCTCTAGTGAGTTAAGAACATAGTAGTGTTGTAGTGAGAATAGAAAAGAGCCACACTCACCTCTTTATTGACTATATACGATTTTTCTGGAACCACCTCTCAATTTTGATTCTACATTCGAATCAAAATCTCAAGTAAAATTTGCAGGGAAATTCAATTTTTTGAGGTTTCAAAGCAATTAAGCGCGATGGCCGCAATCATCAACGATATATTGAGGCTAACTGTAACACCGTTCTCACCCATATAAGATTCGTTCTTTCACATCTTTTCAGCGAAATTTGCAGAGTCTGTTTGTATTAGATCTTCTCTTAAGCTTTGACACTAGAGCAATAAGCAACAAATTTACTAAGAAGTAATTAGAACTGCTTAATAACACTTTTCAAAATATGCACCATCGCTCTGAACACATTTTTGACTTCTCTCAGGAAACAAACCAGTGCCGCGTTCATAGAACTCGTCGTCCTGGGGTTCAAGAAAGTTGTCAGTTCTTGACGCAAATGATTGATATCTTGAAAGTTCTTCCTGCTTAAGAAGTGCTCCAGCGATTTTCTCATATTCACTGTAACAAGCACTGGAATAGAATTATCAGATGAAATTCTTTTGCACGGACACGGAAAAATTTCAGAACCTCTTCGTCTCATGTTGTATCCTTCCTCTCCAACGCTTAATCCGCTGAATTCAAATCAAATTTATCACAGCGGCATATTTCTTTCTTTTCAAAAAAGGTCTTTTCAGAAGACCGTTTTGGAAGACTTTGTATCCATTACACATATGAACATCGCCGATTCAAAAAAAAAATCGTGCTTTACCTAGAACTCTTCACTCTGTTGATTCTCTTGCACGCACCGTTTTGACTTCAACTGCGTTGAAATACCCCATTTTTCAGTCCAGTACTTCTCATAATCAATTCTTTTCCTCTCATCCATCTCCCCAATGGTCTTTAGGCTTTTCGCGTATGGAATTGGCTGTTAGAGGTTTATTGTTTCCATTTTATGAATGTCTTGCATCATGGCCGAGTAGACTTTTTCTGTAGTTTCAAATTGCAAGGATTGAATGTTCTCATTTGAATTGCAGAGGGGAAATTTTCTCATATGAGTCTAGTACCAATTCTCCAGCCTTGGAGCGATGAGAACCTTGGTGAGCTCGATGCGGGTTTGAACTAACAGTATACTCGTAATGTTCGATATCAGTATTACTGCGCTACCCGCCTCATGGGTGGATTAGAAAACACATATTCTGTTGAGAATGTTGTGTGGGTTACAATCGTTTTCATTTCAATCAAGATATTTCACAATGACCTCGGATATGTTTGTTCAAACTTGGGAATCATATCCTCTATTTTCGGTGGCGTATGGGTTAGAATTATGTGTCACTGCTGTTTTTTCAAGCGATTTTGGATTTACAGTTTCGCGGACATTTGGATTGGAATTGATGCTTCACCAGATGACGTAGAGCTTCTTCTCGCAGTGTTGCGACTGTACTGTCGCGATTCGATTAACACTCAGCTGAGGCTCTCGGCTGAGAAAGCAATCGGTCGACTGAAAGGATTTCTCGAAGAAAGAAAATGACAGGCTGACGCAAAATTGTTTTAGAATCGTTTTTATGACTGGATGACTAATAAGTAACTTAATATGCAAATTAAAGCTTATTGTGTTTTTTTATTAGAGATTTCAGCTCGTGTAGTTATTCGATAACGTGAAAGTGTTGTTGTATATCACTCAGTTAACAATTTTTCAAACATCCGTAGTCGTTTTCAGTCTATATCGAATGCTTCTAGATTCACCATATGCACAGGTGTAAAGGATGGATATTTTAGCATGCCTAGTAATCATTTTATTGAGCCAGGCATGTCAGGGGTCTATTAAAGAGGGCTGACTTATAGAACCCGATACACGTGTCTCGATCTTGCGATCTCATCAGTCGGGCAGTTACCCTTTCTCGTCTTTTGCCAGTCCTGTGTGGGTGCTCCAGTCCCCCTCTTTAATAGACCACTGACATGCGTGGCTCAAAATTCAGTACCAGGCATATTGAAAATTGAGCTGTGGTCTTATGAAAACACTCGAAACGAAAGTTATATATTTTAGCATGTTTTTGAACTATTGCTAGAAGTTACAGTCTATAGATGTCACAAATTTAGAGACACAATAAGTTGATTGCAGTGTCTTGCTACAGTATCCCGTTTTGATGCACGTTCTCTAAGTTCTCACATATTCTAGTCTGCTCAGACCAAACACCTCATAAGGTTGTTTCTTTAAAGGAATGTCGGAATTTTTGGGGCATTAGATATCAGATGTTGTGAAGTCAATACTATCGTTCATTTGTTAAGCCGTTCCTCTCCTTCACAAAAATATTTCTTTCATATCATTCTGCGCCTTATCCAACGTGTACTGTTGAAATTTTTGATTCTCTTATGGGCAATGTTTTGCCGATATCCCTTTCTCAATGTTTTTTTTTTCTAATCGGATAGATGTAAAACTATATCCTTATGTATATCATTTTATGGTTCTTGACCATAAAGGAGATTTCCTAGAATATAGAGTTCCGCTGAGAAGAAGTGAACACTTCGAGTACTTCTATACGTGATTGACTTCGGTGTGATGGTTTTGTTGTACATTTGGAATTCTGCACGGCATACTATTACGAGCTATTTTCGCTTTTCACGCCCCCTTTTTCTCTTCCGTTAGACCTCTGCATCGCATTCTGTAGCTGTAGATATCTTCCTTGAAAATTCTGTGTTTAGTTCGATAGGTTGACCTATGCATATCGACCATCTCTTCCCATACTTTTTGCGAGGTCGAGTAGTTACTGGTTTTGGAAGAGGAGGGAAAGAACTAGGTTGTCCTACAGGTAGGTAGCTATTTTGTTTTTCTCGATTCATTCCAAGTGTTAAGATGCTGTTCCTGACTTATATGATTCTCGAAGAATCTATTTCAAGCCAACATCGAGGATTCTGTGGTTGAGAGTCTACCAAGTGAACTCCCATGTGGTGTTTTCTACGGTATTGCAAGAATTAATGGAGAAGAGGTATCTACAAGAATTATAACGTTTTTTGTACAAAATCATTCGACACTGCAATTTTCTCACCATTTTGATTTTGTATAAGTCAAATCGTGCCATGAAAGTTTGGAGTAGCACCCTATGGGCTGCACTTGTCACGATCAAGAGAAAGTGACAATATCAAGAGAGAGCTATTTCGGAAGACTTGCTCATGTCATAGTTTTTCTCTGTTTGTTAGAGAAGAGACTATATGTTGTTGCATTGAAAACAGTTTTTGTTCACCTTTCACATTTCATAGATCAAAACGGTTCTCTTCCGTTATCCGGGAACAAATGAAGAAACGACCCCATTCACTTGACGAAGACTTTACAGAACAGTGGTTAGTAATCATTCGAAGGCCTAAATCTCTGACTAGCACGGTAATTAGCCAGTTTTTCAAAACACCGTTTAATAACACTGTAAAGTTCAAAATAAAATTGTGGTTCATACGACCACGCTTTTTTTTTTCTTATCTCGCTTATATCTCGCTGGACAAAATTGCTTCATTAGACAATAGTACTCTTTCCATAGCGCATGTTTCAAAAAACTCAAAGGAAACAGCTGTGTCCTACACCTCGCCGGGCAGAGCTTTTTCTTTAGACTATTAGTGATCACTCGATAGCGTAATATTCAGTGATTCCATTGCTGTGCTTATTCTCTTGAACAACCGTTTCACTGTGGGGTAGCACTGAAAATAAGGTCGAGTTTTACATACCGGCGCACTTGTTTACTGGCTAATCCATGAGCTGGAGAAGGGACAATCGAGGGGTGGCCTGATGTGTCAGACGTGTGGGGTGCAACTTGTTATTTGATTTAGAAATTTTTCCACCACACGTTTGTATGTTTTTCGTGCTTTCAGCTAATTATACGCGTGATAAAAATGACGGCGCGAGGTGGGTGAGAAACAGATTTTTATCCTGTATGCTATAGCGGCTTTGAAAGGTTCTTTTTGAAACGGCCACGTAGCGCTGTAGCCAGAGATTTGAGAATTCGAATGATTCCTAAAACGCTTATGAATACTCTTAGTCCACGGAGAGGGCTCGTTTCTTCATTTATTTCCGGTTAACGGTAAAGAGTCATTAAAACGTGGATTTGCGCACCTACTAGGTTTTTAGGTTAACAAAATGGTTGCGAGTATTGGTTGGAATCCACACTATCAAATGAAAGGAAAACCTTAGTAAGTGAGATTGTGTATATGTCAGTTTATATAAGTATTTGTTCATATCAAGTATACATGGCACAGGATTGTTGAGATACAAGCAAAACGTGAAATGTCATAGACTCCAACCTCCAATTGGCCTCTCAAGGGCAGCCGTGCTGGCGCCACCATTGAGGCCTTTATCATGCCTGTCTATGCTCCACGTTCCGAAATATTCGGTGAATGTCAGCAGTCATTCGTCATGGGAATATTTGTTTACACAACCTGTCATCATAGTTTTCTGCACAGAACCCAGCACTTTCCGCTTTCAATCGTTCCTCTCATTTATCTTTCACAAAGATTTGAAATATTACACGTATTGCTTTGGCTGCTGCCTGAAAATTTCGTTTCGTTTAGAATGTTGTAGAATACTGGTCGAACTATCCTTCTTACAATCTACAAGGTAGTTGATTGAAGACGTTCATTGATTATTACAATGGACTGTTGAGGAAAGGGAACGGACGAGCGCTGTGAATCCGCGTCAAACCCCAGTCAGGATGAAGCCCGTTTTCTTCAAAGTTTGCTGACGCGCTGAACGTAGGGCTAGATACCTACGAGTAGCTTGCCAGTCTCCCCGTCTGAACGAAGAGGAGCTCACTCATTGGAGCCAATTCCTAGACACCTCCCATACTTCTGAGCTGGTTGTCGAGCTATTGGCCAGTATGACTCGTGAAAAAGAAGGCATGTCAAGTTGGCGGCGCAGAAACGAGCACTTTATCCCCTAAATGAACTCTCTTCTCAGGGGAGACACATGTTGCTTTCGATTCGCGTTCATGTCCCCTAATGACCACTCTAGGGAGCTTCCACATACCTCCGCGATAAATCGGGCAGCGATTTCCCTATGAGGGATCTATGGAACGGAAATATCTGAATGCTGTAGAGTCGAGCAGGAGAAAGTAAGCACCTTGAGAAGCATCTAAGAGCAGAGGATGTAGTAAAGAGAACAGAGAACACTTGACTCCATACCTAAGTTTTCCACCTAGCACTAATCTCTGCCTTAGCCTATGCATCAAAACCTGGTCACTACATAAACAACCTGAAGAGTCATTTGACGTTTTTGAATGCGTAGTTGAAAGTTTGATACGAGGAGTATCCTGTATTTCGCAATTAAAAGAAAGATTCGAAGTTGCGACCTAGGTCAGCAGCTGAAAATTAAAACGCTATTCTTCACGTCTGGCTATCGAAGATAGCGTAGGCCGGACACGTAATGCGCTTTAACATTTTGTGACCCAGTGTACCAAAAATGGTGCACAGCCTTTTCGTATTTTTCTCGTCGGTCATAGATTTTTCACTAGAGTTATGAGTAGTCATTCAACAGTCAAAAAAAATTGCTATTCTAACGCTGGCTTTGGTTTCTCAAAGGCTTTCAGGCGCGCTGTAGCATTGAAGAGAAAGTTACTTTTTTTTCTGAAAGTATAAGGGTTTTGCACTCGTGTTTGCTAAGCTTTTTCTCCAGGCATAAATTTTTGTTACTGAAGTCTGGACAATCACTCGATATGTACCAGAATTGACAGTTCTAGCTCATAATATGCTTCATACTTGAGAGGACCTTTTTAATGCGCTGTGACAACGGCGGAGAGAAATTTGCGTCCCTCTTTCGGAGCTCATTTCTTGCGATGTTGTCGTGTGTGCTTTGCTTTTCATCTGAATTTTCATGGTAATTCAATAAACATGTATTAGAAAAAATCTCAGTAATCTTGAATCATAGTTTGTACTCTTGAAAGCTGCTGCTAGAGTGCTGTGAGAGGAAAAAAGATTACGTTTCTCAAAGTACTCAGCCCTTTGCTCGAAATCCATAGTGAGTTTATTCAATACATTGGAAGTAAAAAGTCAATATCGATAAAACGACGGAGCAGGGTTTTTTTTATGACTATGAAGAACTTACAAATTTTTCGTGATGCAGAAGGGCTTTTCAGATAAATGGTTTTCAGTTCGAAGTTGAAATCGTTGGTTCTACAGGCCCATACTTTCTTGACGCTGTTTATATCTCTTATCTGCCAAGAAAGCTTTGAGAGTGAAACGTAATTTTCTTCTTGCGCTCACAACACCCATGGGACAAGTGTACTTGATTGTATTGTTTGCACCTGCGGAGTTACGTTGGAAATCTTGAAAACTTATTGTCATTTTTTGATTCCAAAATTCAGAGAAATTACTTGTGCTGTTATAGCGATAGAACCAAGTGTGTTGAATTTTCCTCCATACATCTGTCGAATTGTCAGTTTATCGGACGCGTTCGGCATCAAAAGCAAACGTTTGATGCACATCATTTTTCTGAAACGTTCGCTAGAAGGGTATAGTTTAGGTTCGGAATTCCATCTATTGATGTTTTGACAGTGTGTTGAGCAAAGGCTATGACTACTTCCTTTTTACTTGGAATGCTTGTGTTGTAACGGTATATCGTATTGCATCATATTGTTATGGGTTATCGTTGTATTGATTAATACCTTTATATTCGACTGTTTTTTGAGAGGTCGCTCAAAACAATGTAATGTGATAGCATATTATAAGCTTTTCATGAGATCTAATCTGGCACTTACAACAGTCGACGTACGTTTCGGCCTTTTGGCTCATCAGTGGCACGGTGCCTTTTGATTCAGCCAATCCTTTGTAGAGGAGATAACCTCCCACATATAAAGGAATCGACGCCGAATTAGCCACACTGCCTGCAAAGTGAAAATTCACCCTGCGTTGCAGTGATGACAAGTCACTGCATGTCAAGTGAACAAGATCATCTGACATTGCACTATACATCGATTGTTCATGGGTGGTGAATGAACAGTACCTTCGAATGCGACGGTTTTTTGAGACCGCTCAAAACAATATAAGTTGATAACAAATTTTAATCCATTCATGATGTCATATGGTACTTATGATTATATTGTTTTGAGCGAGGTCTCAAAAAATAGTCGAATATAAAGGTATTACTCAATTGACCAGCCATGAGAAACTGACTGATGATCACTGTAATGTCAGATGATCTTGTCACGTGACATGCAGTGATTTGTTATCGCTGCATGTAAGGTGATTCTTCATTCTAAAGGCATTTTAACTAATTTGCGCCTATTTCTTTACATGTAGGGGTATTCTCCTCTGCAAAGGATTGGTTGAATTGAAAGGCACCGTGGTACTTATAAAGTCAAAAGGATGGAACGTGAAAGCGTCTCATACTCTAAGTGCCGTATAAGATCTCAGGAAAGGCTTAACGTATGTTATCAGATTGACATGGTATTATTTATAGGAAGTGCATATTTTGAAACAATATGATCGAGATTTCTATGGGTCAATGATGGATGTACTTCTCTTGGGTTTCATCCGTCCAATGGCAGCGTTTCCTACTCTAGGTATGACAAGTTTTCCCACTATAGTGTCTGATATCTCTTGTCTCAATCAGTTGTATGTACCATTGCTTCAAATTGGGTGTATTCAATCTAATGATTTGAGAAGAAAGCGTGAATGACGCATTTATTCAAAATGTCGATTTTGTAGTTTTTATATTTAGAGCCTACTTTTCACAACAAGGGTATGGTTTGAAATGCAGCCACAAAGAACTGAGATAGAAGCAAAAATTGTAACCTCAGGTGGACTTCCAATAGCATGCGAGCTGATGATCCCCACATCATCGCACTATGGCTGACTTAGAACATGGCTGAGAAGAAGGCAAAGTTGCGCCCACGGTGGTGTGGTAGTTAAGACACTCCCTGTGAAGGCGAAACGAGAGTTCGACTCCTGCCTGAGGTTTTGAATTTGGCATGTCACTCAACTTTCTTGGGTATTTAGTTGTAACCTTTTTGGAATTGCCACAAAAGTTGTAAATAAAAATTCCAATTTACGTAGACAATTTTTGGCAAAATTTCCCATGGAATTTCCAGATTTTGGAGCTAGATTCTAAAAGAGATATGTAGATTCACATGATTAGTTGATAGTCAATAGATACAGTGGTAACATGGCAGATAGAAAGACAAGACAAGGCCTCTGTGAATGTAGTTGTTAGCTCGTGACCTTTCCGTAATCACGAATTTGATGCTCAATAAAGGTTCCGATTTCTTCTCAGTTCTCAGCTTTCTGCGATATCAGGTCATTTTATAAATTTTGAAGCTAGAGCAAGTAATACCTGATTTATTAACCAGAAGTAATTGAAATTACACGATTTTGGTATCGTTCGTTTGCGCATTTTCTTGCGAACATTTTGATAAGCGACTTGCCTTTACTTGCTTCAAGGTGGAGCTGTCTCGGGAACAGATCCGCTCGCTACTTATGGACTGGGTGGCACGTAGGGGAAAATGTTAATGAAGCGGCGCGCAAAATTGATGGGGCTTCCTGTGGACGACACGTGCGCGGCTGATCCTCCAGAGTGTTCTCTCCAGCTTTGAAATTGGCAAACCACTTCCTAGCCGTCATTTCTACAACCGTGTCATCATCACAAGCTCCATCATTCTTGCGCGCAGTTTCACTTGCATTTTCCCCTACCGCGTTATTTTTGTACGAGTAGCAAGCGAATTTGTGCCCAAGACAGCTCAAGCTTAAAGCAATCATAGGCAAATTGTAACTAAATCGTTATGAAAGGAGCCATATTTTCAGCTAGTACGTAACATTTATTTCCTTCCTCAATCGATGTTTTTTCCAACCTGTTATCGCGCGTTAGTGATCAAAAATATGGTTCTTCAAAGAAAATGCGCTGTACATAAACACCTATGTTCACTTTGCTAACTGCAAATCAGACTTATGGTAAATTCTAGTGAGCAATTTCTAAGGAAAAGTAGTCATTATTAATGAAAATAGGAAAACCCTAAGAGACTTCGCTCGTTTTAGTACAAATGTAATTATATCGGGTGGTTAGTTTTATTCGTCAGTATAACGTCGACGCAGTCTTCACTGGTTGATCCCTACAGAGGTGATAGTTTGTATTTCGCATATTCTTAAAGAACCTAAAAATATCCAAGGTTCCTCAGTGAACTTTCTTTATGAAATAAATTTCATATCCCTATCTGAATAACATGTTATATTGTGTGGAAATTTCAACGCTTTTCTCTAGAGTGATAAATCTCATTGCGTGGGATTAATTTTCACTGACCGATATTGAGGTCATCAATATCAATATTTTTTTTCCGATCAGGAATGAGTCTGCATATTACGTATGCATACAACTGCGTTTTTCTTCTTAACCGGGATGTGTAAGGGTTTTTGCGCAATGAACTCTTACTGAGCGATTCTGTCTTAATAGCCTTCGCCTTTTCTGCTAAGGTTCAAAAAGACGTCTGAAACCAAACGAATTCCTCTTTTCACTCTATGTCTATGCTCATTATCGTTCTGCGAAGTAACTTCATATAAATGACTTTATCGCAAGCCCTACCTCGTCTGACACACTGAATTTCAATGCATCACATTACGGCCATGTTTTGACGCTTCGCTGATGATGTCAATGACTACAATTATGTATTAGAAATGGTATTCGCTATTTCTCATCTTTGCTACCCCCAGAATTATTTTAAAATTGCATCATTGTTGTGATTACACAGTTGTTTTGCAATTTTCTGATCAATAAATGCAATTGCAATTGCATGAAATTGTACACTTCAGTAAAGTCATAGGCCTGTTTGCCATTAATAGTCCTTGGCTGACGGCATTGTATAGCTTAGGATTAGATGAGATCCGGTCACAACCAGCCAGATAGCGTTCTCAGTCATGGTGTTCTGATAAGCCATTTGGAAGAAGTTGTGAAGCTTCAAAGAGGTTTCTGTAGTTTTGCGGTTTTCTGTCTCGGTAAATCGATTTCAGAACATTTCGTAACGCTATTCGACCTCTTATGACGATTTCAGTCAGGCAAATGAAGGAATGGTATCCTGTGATTTAGAGTCTGGATAGAGTACACAGTTGCCATCTAATTTATGAGTTGAAAGCCCACATTATTCAAGGTATTGACGTTGACCGTTGTTAGTTGTGCAATGATGTTCTGCAAGAATTTTCCATTTTAGGGAATTTATTTAAGTGTTGCAATGTTAGCCCAAGAATGTTGAGTGATTCGCAAAACTCTAAAACGTTGTAGAAAGAATGATAGCAGAGTGCTGACCCGGTGGTATGACGGTAGCACGCACCTCTGGTGTAAGTGAATGCGGGTTCAATTTTTCTTTGATGCTCAGACTATAACATAACTCAACAATCTCGGATATATAACTACATAGACAATGCTTCCCATAAAATAATGGATGTTTTCCATCCCTTCTCCGGTCACATTCGCAGGCATCCCTAATATACTTTGCCATACGTACTCTTATGTTTAATTCAAAAGCTCTATGTTTTTCGACTTCCGTAAATCGCTGCACTTTCGATCTATTTATAGTCATCGCCGTGTGTTTTTTGCTCGACTTTTGATTTTGAGACATTACCGTATACATGTAGATTTGTTCCACGGCTTCAATAATTATCCCCAGCACAATGTGTCCACAAATTCAAACCCACCATTAAGCAACAATCTCTGTATATTTGAGATCTGGATTATATGCATGCCAGATGAGTTGTTCATGCAAAAAGAAGCGGAGGAAAATAACTACTTTTAGTCTCCTATAAATGTTTTATTATGAGGCTAACCACCACATGTGGATTTCATCTGATGTTAATTAATGAGTTAGTTATGTGAAATATTGAGTTGATGCAAAAACGACCGATTTCGAGCAACGACTTCATGATGATATTTGGCTTAATGACTTTGTCACGTAAAGGATCCCAAAGTCGATACTATATTAACTCCAACATCGTATAATAAGTTAGGGTTCTCTTTTCTTGGGCGACTAAGAGGTTGTTATTGAGTATTAGTGCCAACTGATGTTAACTATCAACAATCTTGTGTTTGCTAAGGGAGAAACTGACTTGTTGAAACACTTTTTAAGCCAATGGCAACCGCTAGAATTCATAGGACGCATTTTGCCAAAAATGTACAGGTATATAAGTTGTGTTAACTTGAAATGCTGGACCTCTAGGTGTTGTCGGCGACGTTATGGTCATTGAAGGTCGTTTTTTACCCAGATACCTCTCGAGGTTTGGTACCCTGTTGGCCGAAAATCTAATAAATATGGCACAGTTTCATAGAACAATTTGTTGAATTCTGTAGTGTAAATTTTGCAAATAGTCGAGCGTTAAGGATGAGGAGTACTGAAGTTTTTCTGTTCATAATCACTGGGTATGTTTAGAATTCGTGAAATTTTTTCTCTAATGTGCTCGTTTCACTATGATTGAGGAAGTTGTAGTAGGTACTTCAACCACTAAGCAAAAACCGTAACTTTGTTAAGGTGTTTTTTCAATGTTTACTCACTGCGATCAAGTTCTGTTGTCACATAGAACTCGATTTTCTTAGTGCTTCACTGTGCCATTGAGGTCAGTCATACTATTGCACGTTGTCGAAATCAGTGGTTGTCATTGGATCAGCAAGGAACACCAACGAAGAGACCAGTCGATTCACGCCAAAAGCAATGTTGGTCATTTTCCGAAACCGAAGTGGGCCGATTCATTGTGACTTGTTGCAAGCCGGTCAGACCGTGCAACGCTGAGCGATATTGTGCAGCTGGACCGTTGCAATCAAGCAGTTCCGCGTCACCGCCGTCGCCAAGTCATTTTGCTTCAAGACAATGCAAAACCACATGTTACCAAGAAAACAAGGAAGAAGTTGACCGCTCTGGGTTTGGAGCACTTCTATCATCCACTGTATCTGTTTCCATCCGATTTCCATCTCTTCAGATCATTGGAGCACTGGTTGGGCAAGATGAAGCGTTTTGAGACATTCATCTGCGTCGAGAATTCACTGGTTGGTTTGCATCGATGAATAATAAGATTATGAACGCGGAATTGATTTGTTGCCGGAGCGTTGGCACAACTGCATCTATGCAGACGTAGAATGCTTCCATTAATGTTATTTCAAACTTTCGATTACTTGGATAAATAAATTTTTGGATTTTGGGATCAAACTTAGTTGGAGACGTAATATAATTGATCCTTTCATTATTATTTGAGCCAACATGTCATGTGGTCTGGTAAGGGCTCTTGTACAGCCCGAGACACGTTTTTCGTCCTTACAGACCCATCAGCCGAGCAGAACCCGTCGTCTGTCGATCTTTTATAGTCAGTTCTCTCGGGAGCGTTACACTCTTTATAAAGAGTGGTCGACGACATACGTTTTACACTCTATGTCATGCGAAATTTTCATCTAACACAGAGTTTTTCGCACTCGATTGCTAGCTGGCTGGTATTTTTATCATATTATACCTTTCCTGTGAATGCTTTATTAAAACCACGCTCAAATTTCAATAAATCCTTTCATTATTATTTGAGCCAACTTGTCATGTGGTCTGGTAAGGGCTCTTGTACAGCCCGATGCACGTATTTCGTCTTTACAGACTCGTCAGTCGGGCAGAACCTGTCGTCTTTCGATATTTTTGAAGTCAGTTCTCTCGGGAGCTCTGCTCCCTTACGTAGAGTTATCGAAGACGTACGTTTTACACTCTATGTCAAGCGAAATTTTCACCTAACACAGAGTGTTTTCGCACTCGATTGCTAGCTGGCTGGTATTTTTTATCAAATCATACCTTTCCTTCGAGTGGTTTATTAAGACCACGCTCAATTTCAATAGATCTTCCATTATTATTTGAGCCAACATGTCATGTAAAAGAGCCCTTACCAGACCACATGACATGTTGGCTCAAATAATAATGGAAGGATCTATTGAGTCGTCGATAACTCTCTACAAGGAGTGTAACGCTCCCGAGAGAACTGACTATAAAAAGATCGACAGACGACGGGTTCTGCCCGGCTGATGAGTCTGTAAGGACGAAACACGTGTCTCGGGCTGTACAAGAGCCCTTATCAGACCACATGACATGTTGGCTCAAATAATAATGAAAGGATCTATTGAAATTTGAGCGTGGTCTTAATAAAGCACTCGAAGGAAAGGTATAATATTATTGAGTTGGTAAAAGTAACAGTAAACCCATTAATGTAGAGTGATGTGCTAAAACATCTGCGTAAGCCGAAATAACAGTAAATGACAGCGTGAATCTTAGGTTGTTTTGGCAGCACCGTCTTCTTCATAGCCTAAACCTACTATTTTTTACTGCTATTTGTACCATGTCAACCAACAACAACTACCAACCTCGCGCTGGTTCAAATAACCAAAGCATTATATTCATTGTTACATTTTTACTCACGGCGAGGTTAAGAGAAATTTGGTTTTGAAATAATTATAAATTCATAACTGGTAGCCAACTGATAAATATGCTTCAGGACCACAATGAGAAACAATAATTATTAGAGATCTGCTGCAAAGAGCATTTGTAAGATTCACTAGAATCATTTCTGCATCAGCCTGAGATTTCAATATTGAAATAATTTTCACTATGGCGAATTTACTTAGTGTGCTGATTTCAGATGACTTAAAGGCAGCAATAAATTCTGATATTCTGAAGGCTAGAAGTGAAATGGAGAAGACCGATATAACTTCTCTGATTCGCCGGTTTTTCATCTGAGACTGTGAATCGCTAATCCGGATTATGTGATAAAATCCAGCATATCGGTTAACGCAAATTGTATTGATGATCTAATTCAATCATTTAAGTCATGGAAACTATTTTCACAGGAGTTAATACCATTGTTTTACATATCACCCTTAAAGTCACAATATTAGAACTGATGAGCCTCTTCACATCTGTTTACTGTTTCGTCTGATTAGATATAGAGCTGAGCGAAGATCGAATGACGAACGATGAAATGTTTGAGGTTTTGGGAAGGTTTTGAAAAACTTCGAAACAATCACTCACTGACATAGCAACTTGTATTTTTGCATAATAACGAACTATTGTTGTCATAGTTATTTGTGAATAATTTTTTCTTATCGGCCGATGGCGACGTGAAACCTATTTATTTTGGTTGTGTTAAGTTATTAATATAAAGTTTTCTTACGTTTAGTCTGTGTGTCACTTTGAATGGTTATCGAAACTTTCATCTGAACTCTATACAATCCATATACAATCCAGAGAAGAACTCTGCTCTGCGAGAAATTCGCTTGCGTGAAGCATAAACACTTCTACGTTTGGTACAGCGGTGTAAAAAAGCCTCTCTGAGAAGCAAACACGCTTTCACATTTTTCGAATTTCAAGCTGCCGAATATTACTAGTACTTCAACGAAAGAGTTTTGTCCAGAAAAAATCTTAGAAAAATCTAAGCGTGATAATAGTAAAAGGAGGGCATGCGAAGCTTGATTCTATTTTGAATCCTTCAGCTCTGTAGAATAGTCTTTCAAAAAGGAGCAAGTACAAAAGTCTTCCGAAAATCTAGGCTTTCGAATGACCACTAGAGCGCTTATGAAGATTTTTGTCCAGCGAAAGGGTCGTCTCTTCTTTCTTTCCGGATAATAGAAAAGAACCCATGTTGGTTGAAAATGATGATGCATAGCGAATGCGATACTAGCGCATCGATAACTCGCAACGATTGTATCATTAGCTTACTTCGAAAGCTGGGATGTGAACCACAATCGTTGACATTTCCATGTCGTTCTATGGATATTCACTTTTTATATAGTTACTTACACATTACTATGATCATTATAGGTGTTGCAATTTGTCACTAGACGTGCCACTGATTCAGCGTGTTCTGCGTATTTTTTAGTTGACTACCCTCAAGGCGATTCTCTATACTCCATAAATGGACTACAGTCAAAATTAATATGGACTGCATACTTCTCGTTTGTTCATTGTCGTCACTCGGATATCACTGTCTTTGCAAGTTCACCTTCAGAGGTGGTCGACTGAAGAACATGCGACTCATTTTGAGCTTTTTTGTCAGTGAAAAGGAAATGTCATGGAAACACTCTGAAAGTTGTACTTGCATTGTGACCAGCTCATAACGAGAACATCAAGGAAGAGATAATCTGTGAGTTGTCAAAGAAGATGCCGTTACCCAGGAATCTTCTCTATTTTTTGAGATGTTCAAGACTATGCATTGCTCAGATGCAGGAAAGATATCAACCTCTACGGACTGTGCATGCCTGGTGTATGGGAGTTAATTATAGAACAGACAAATACCTCTGGTCACGGGCGAATGATGTAGAAAAAAAATGGTCCCACTCTCACAAAATTGGTGACAAGAACGCGTAATAAAAGCTGGAATTACATTCAATTTCAAAGTACGTCGTTTTCTGTTGACAAATATGGACCGTTATAACGCATGAGCGTTCATCTTTTTGAAAAACAAATGTAGAACTATCTTCGACTACATGCTACTTTCGCGTGACGATGGATCGTTCCAGCCATGTAAAACCACCATATAACTGCCAACAAAATACGCTGTGGAGTTCAAACATTGCGATAACTAACTCGAAAGCGACACAATTTTTCTCGTTGGCATTGTGTACTAAGAAGGCTACACTAGAGACCAGTCTCAGTAATAAATTATTAGAATTCAGGGTATCGAATGCCTACTGTGGTCTGGTGAAAGAGCGGAAGTAGTGAGTGCCAACGTTAAGAACAATTTCTATGCAATAAAACTAAGTTGCTGGCTGGTAGTAACGTATGAATAAAGGTAAATTGCTCTTAACCTGTAGTGATTGTAAAAATAATTTACCGAATATTGAACATCGGAGTGGAAATTTACGACATCGGTAAAAAAATTCAGAAGTTTGGATGGAGAAAATAAATTTTCCAACTATTCCACAGATTGACGAATGATGACGCTATTCAAGGCTTATGCCGAAATATTCTAGAATCCGCTCTAGACAAGTCAATTCCAAGACTAATCCATTGTAGCAAATGTTTGTTTCGAAACACACTTTTACGTTGTCGCAGAAAGAATTTTGAAAATACAGTTGAGAAGGTTTTGTAGGACGTAGCCTGTGTACTGAAAATTAGCAATAGAATGTTTTCACTGAAAATACGCTTGAAGAACTCTTTTCAATAATAATCTATCTTTTCGTGCGATTAAGCTTCTTCGAGTCAAAATAGACCATATAGCTTCCAACGAGGCTCGCTGTGAAGTTCAAACTAAAGGCTATTTACGCTGAAAGCAAAACGTTCAATTTTTTATGTAAATAGAGCGTATCATAAAAACTTTTTGACAGAACAAGCTTACTGTTGAAATTTTTTTCTTCAGGTTATGATGGCTACAAAAATATAGATGAAATGAGGAAAAATGTTTAGTAACAGTTGGGAAAAAGTTGGATTACGAAAAAATGTCTTTCCTCATAGAATCCCAAAAATTTCTGATACTGGGTCGTCTTTTACTGAAAATACCTTTCTAAAAAGTGCTCATGTGATACTCTACCTTTTGTAACGAAGCAGTACATCTAACACATAAAGTTTACTTATATGTATCAATAAGCCCGTTGTGTAATTCAAACGAGGGGCCATATACTCTGGAGACGAAACGTAACATTCTTTTCGCTCTTAAAGTGCTCCGGGAAACGTTTGCTGAACCATTTGTTGAATCAAAACTGTCGAGATTTGAACAATCGAGTGATTACCAGTAGTTTATCGAGAAAATACCCACAGACACCAACCGAAACAAACAAAGCAATCCACGTGATATGATTTTTCGCCTCTATAACGCATTGAGAACGGCTTTTCAGAAACGAGTAATATAATTGAGATCTCCGAGATTGAGCTTTTGATTTGCTGATAGAATTCCGGGAAAACTAAGCTGCGCATCGTCCAACCCTTCAAAAACTTGTGTACGAGCATAGGTACGAACCGTCCCGAACGGTCAACCCTTAGCCCTCGCTGTCGCATCGAACGATGCAGATTTGCTGCTTTCGTCATTTTAGGAGCAAATCGTTGCCTTATATAATTCGGTCCTCATCTTTCGTTTCTCCACTAAACTCTTTATCTTCAACACCTTTCTTCTGATCACTTATGCATTCCTCAACTCTGTCTCTGTGTTTCTTTTTGTGGTCGCTTAAATATCTAATCTTCCTTTCATGAAGAAGGCATGAGCAATTCTGATAGTCTGGAGATGAAAAATCACATCATACCATGATGAGAAACAATTCTGCTCATCATCCAGCCTAAACGTTGCCTTTCCAGACGTTCAGCGAAAGTTAATGCTAATATCTTATGAAACCTACTTTTAGATGTCGATTCTAATATTGCTGCATCTCCTGCCATTCATTCTTTCAAAGAATATCACGACTAAGGGAAACAGGGAGCTGAAAGACCACTGCGGCGATCATTTTCTAAGTTGATGTTAAAAAGTTTGTTTGCTAAAAAAAGCAAAAACTTAAGGAAGAAATAGTGATGCAGCTAATTGTTGGCATGAGAATAGGTGTATATCTCATCAACGAAATAGGAGGAGGGTTTGCACAAGCTTGAGCGATAGTAATGTGCAATATGGCCAGTTGTTTGACATTTCGCTGAAGTATATAATGCGCCGAAACATATATAGATATATATACATATATATATATATATATATATATATATATATATATAATGACACAAACATCTCCGAATGCTTCATTCACGTCTATCTAGGTCGTGAACTCAACATGATCAACGATCTAGCTCTAGGGTTGAGCAAGAGGAAACGAGTGGCTCGAGCAGAGTTACAAGCATAGAGGACTTTTGGACTCGATGGTTACCCTTGTCTTAATGTACGCAAGAGAAAGCTGGTCGCTACGTAAGCAGGACGAAAAAGCACTTGGTGTAAGTCGCAGTCGAGAGGATGATGTGGGAGTATCCCCTGCTTCGCAAATAAGAGACAGGATCAGCAGCTCCGATCTACATCATCAGTCGAAAATGGAGGATGCCGTTTTAAACGCCAAGCTAACGAAAATAAGGTGGACCAAACAAGTAACGCGCTTCAACAACAACCAATGGGCGAGAGCCGTTTCCGACTGCATTATTTGAAAAGCCAAGTGCTCCACAGGAAGACTATCGACCCGATGATCCGAACTATTCAAAATAGCCTAGAAGTAAAAAATGCTGTTTAGCGAATCCTAGAGCAAGTAGAACCTAGTGAGTTACTCTTGATAAGTGCTTGACAGGGAAAAATCAAAGTGTTACGGGTGCTTGCTCGAATCACTCGGCGATCAACGGGACGACAAGTGAGTGATACAGGTGATATAATGTGGCCAACGATCTAATGTAAATTGCCACCTATTCATCTCATATTTCCAATAGTTTTGAAGTTTCGCAGTTGGTACACGGCCTGTAGAAAATACGAAAAACGTGGTTGCATGTTAATCTAGAGTTCAACTTCGACCTGGATAATAAAGGACAATGCTTTACCCTTTGTTCTTTGCCTAACATTTTCCTCAAGGCAGGGTACGACGTGAACTACAGCTATCTTATCGGTTCCACCCTCCCACGTTTTAAATTTACCCCGTATTTATGCATTTTGGAGAAAACACATCTATTGATATCGCTAACTGTACCGGCCTCAGTCCTATGAACTTTATATGTGTTGGATAGCGATTCCTCAGCGATTTGAAGAAGGTCAACCATTATGTCAACATCTTAGTAAATCGCAAGCTGTCGAAGGCGATCTTCTGCGATATGCACCGCACTTCAGAGTTTTGGTAGTTTTGCTTCAGAACTTTTTCCACACTTGTTTTTATATCATTTCTTCGACATCGGTATTTCTTTCTTCTAATGATGATGAAGTGGATGCGTTGGAATAGATCACTAAAAGAGTAGCCGGGCGCCTACTCACTTTGTTCGCTTTATTTTTGCGTTCTTAGAGCACTCAACATCTAGGCAAATGAAGATCCTTCATCAGAGACCATAATCACGTGAATTATTCAATTTTGCTCAATGGTTTATTATCTTCAAAAGGAATCTTATTCTTTGCTTCCACATTCTGGTTGGAGAGTTCGGTTGTGATCCGTAGTGATGACTGCAAATCCTTACGACTAGCTCACTTATATATAAGGTGTTAGAAAGAGGAAACGCAAACTAAGATTCTTAGTAGGCGGCTCAGGCAAGAGCAATTCCCAAACAGCTAGCTATGCTTACTTCATCAAGGCAAAAATTATGGCGATTCGTGTATGACAAACGCTCATAAAAATTTTAGTAGGGAACGTTCCGGGTGTATATGAATAATGTGCGCGACTTTCAGATGGTAAACACAGACACAGTAGATCTATCGGAGGATTCGAGGCCAAAAAAAAAGAGTTTCCATGGATTGCGGCGTTATTTTTAGTAGAAAAGGGGAGATCACCAACAGCTCATTGAAAAGAATTCAGTTGTTGCCCATGACCATATAAATGAACTATTTCTAGTTGATGTTTTTACTTTTCACATTAGGCATTGAAGAAATGTAGTTTATGCTGCTCTAGTTTGTTGTTGTCATTTATTTGCTACGGCTTGAGTCCTTGGAATTTTCGTCTTATTATAATGCATACTTAATAAAGGAAGCATACTTCAATGGTGATAATCCGACGTGAGCGGACCTTGATTCCACTCATACAGCTTGAAGATAACGTCTCCATGCAATTTTGAGGCATAATATTTCACAGTAGTATAATCTACAAGCAAAATTCAACTTTCATAATAATAGCGCTACAATTCGGTCAGTGGGGAGCAAATGAAAACTGACCTCTTTCTTTGAACAAGAACTTTCATAAGAGTATTAGTTACCATTCGAAAACTCAAGTCCCTTTGATTGTGCTACGTAGCCGTTTTTCATGAAATTCAAATAGACCCTTCTATAACACTGTACATTTCATGGGAAAAATTATGTTTTACCTCGGCCGCATAACTCAACTATTGCTTTTCATGATTATACCTTTTATTCGAGTGCTTTGTTTAGTCCACGCTCAAATTTCAATATATCCTTTCATCATTATCTGAGCCAACTTGTCATGTGGTCTGGTAAGGGCTCTTGTACAGCCCGATACACGTGTTTCGTCCTTACAGACTCATTAGCCGGGCAGAGCCCGTCATCTGTCGATCTTTTATAGTCAGTTCTCTCGGAAGCCTTACACTGGGTTAGATGAAGGTTTCACTTGACCTAGAGTGTAAAGCGTTCGTCGTCGATGACTCTCTATAAAGAGTGTAAGGCTTCCGAGAGAACTGACTATAAAAATATCGACAGACGACGGGTTCTACCCGGCTGACGAGTCTGTAAGGACGAAACACGTGTATCGGGCTGTACAAGTGCCCTTATCAGACCACATGACAAGTTGGCTCAAATAATGATGAGAGGATATATTGCTTCATTTCATTTCATTCGATAACGTAATTCTTTCTGAGTCCAACGCTGTGCTTATATCCTGAAAATGCCGCTTCTTTAAAATGCAGCGGATTAATTACGTTGAACTTCTCTGCGATGAAGGGTCTCTTGGGCTAATTCACTAAGGTGTGCATGAAGCAGCCACGTTCGATGATGCGATGAACATCGATTTTTTGGGCATATAAACGTGTAGAGAAGTATCGCATTAGCAGTTTACGCAGCCTCCTCATGAACACGCACGTGAATTGGCCATAGTGGCCTTTGATCGCGAATGGGAATTCAACCTGTTTCACCTGCTGCTTTCAGAAAAACGGCCTTTTAAGGATATAATTACAAAGTTGGAATCGGAATCGATAACGCTGTCGAATGGCTGTTAATAGTCTAAAGAAAGAGCAATAAATTTGCGTGTCTGAAACGCATTAAATCTCCTCCTGTAGTAAGGTTTGGAAAATTAAATAATTAATAGTTTGCGAACAAATCAGTTCGGACCTGAAGTATTAGATAATGATATGGATTCCAATCTGCTGCGTCGATCTTATTACATTTCTGTGGTGAACAAAACTACTTCTATTTCGCCTGGTTGAGAATACCAGGAGCTAAAAAAATGTTAATGAGCGGTAGCAAATTTATTGTGCGTATGAGTTGTTCAGCAATCTTCGATGGGCACTACTGGAAGTCACTAAAATGGGGTTGTAGCGCTGTCCAGATTTCAAAGCGCCACATTCTCACGGCAGCACAGTGCGTTGTTGTAAGGTCTCCGTATTTTGAAAAGTTCTGTGAGGACTCGAAAATCAGCGACGCGTTTGTTTTCTACTTATTCTTTTTCTTCTCAGCCTTACTTTTATCGAAAGTTATATGTTTGGTAGTTTTCAGTGAGAAATACACTGTCCAAGCGCCAGAACTTTCCATAATTTTCGTTGGCAGCACCTGCACAAACTCCGAAGTTATGCTTGGTGAAGCCGCCTCCTACTCAGTTGTTCAGGTGATGAAGGTGTCTAAGCCGTGTGGAACAATCACGCCATAAGCGGGCAGTTTATGTATAAATCACAATTTTTACTTTTCAGGTAGCGTACATGAGACTATAAACCTTGCAAAGATATGAACGACTTGGCAATATTGGAAGTCGGCCCGGATATCACTAATAAGTATGGATCGCCAATTTGTATGCCTAAGCCGAAAGGAGAAGAACCATTGTGCGCCTAATGACTGGCGGCGGATTTGGCGTTGACAGTATGTAAACAAATACTACTCTTCTATGTTTAACTAACTCAGAACGCTGCATTCTGCAGATAGCATTGACTCCTGAACACACGTCGCTTAACAACATGCTTAAGCACAATAATTGGAGACAATTCTTTCTCAGCTGGTCTCCAACTAAGTTTCCGCACTTGATCACGAAATGAAAATTTTCTCATAGAAACAACTTTTTCTTGTACCTACTTTTAGCAGAATTATCTTGCGCATCGTTTGGTATATTTTTGCACATACTTGCCAACAATGGAGCCGTCACGGAAAGTCATTCGCAACTTACTGCTTTACGAGTCTCCATTTGGTGCACGAGTTTCAAACTGCATTTGACAACATCAATCGTGCAAAGGCCGCCAAGTTGTGGGTAGAAGTGCGGCGTCTGAATGGTTTACAAACTATGCGCAATGGAGATACTGATTTGATCCCAGACCAACATCTGGAAGTCCGCGTGAAATTGACTGAGAAGCAATCATTGAAGCGATTGAAGAAGAATCGACTTTGGCAACCGATGATTTTCAATGTTCAGACGAGCAGATCCGGAAGATTTTGGAAGATGCAGACAAGAAATGGCGCAAGGGCAATTAGCATTCCGCACGATCTCACCATACAAGCTCAGAAGAACAAGAAAAAGCAAATTGTGCGAGCTCATCTTTGTCGTAATCGCCGCTCTTCGTTTTCTTCGACGGAATTGTCACCATGGATGAGAAGCGAATCTTCTTCAAAAGCCAGCGTAGTCCAAATCAGTGGTTGTCACTAGGTCAGCAAGGAACACCAGCAGCGAGACCATGTCGATTTGCGCCAAAAGCAATGTTGATCATTTGCAGAAACCGAAGTGGGCCGATTCATTGGGACTTGTTGTACAAGCAAAATGACTTGGTGACGGCGGTGACGTGGAACTGCTTGACTGCAACTGGACCGTTGCAATAAAGCAACTCCACGTCACCGTCGTCACCAAGTCATTTTGCTCCAAGACAGTACAAAGCCACACGGTTACTAAGAAAACCAGGAAGAAGTTGACCTCTTTGGGTTCGGAGCACTTGGATCATCCGCCGGATTCGTCAGATCTGTCTCTGTCCAATTTCCATCTCTTCAGATCATTGGAGCACTAGTTGGACAGGAAAAGCGTTTCGAGTCATCAATCATTTGCGTTGAGAATTGACTGATTGGTCTGCGTCGAAGAACAATGAGTTTTATTAACGCGAAATTGATTTGTTGCCGGAGCGTTGGCAGGATTACATCCAAGCAGACGGGGAATGCTGCATAAATGTTATTTAATACTTTCGATTACTTGGAAAAACAATTTTTTGAATTTTGAGATCAAGTTTGAAAACTTAGTTGGAGACTTAATATTATTGAGTTGGTACAAATAACAGTAAACCCTATAATGTAGAGTGGTGTGCAAAAACATTTGCGTCAGCCAAAATAACAGTAAATAACACTGTGAATCTTAGGTTGTTTCGGCAATACCATCTTCTTCATAGCCTGAACCTACGACTTTTCAGTGCTATTTGTACCAACTCAACCAACAACAACTACCAACCTCGCGCCGGTTTAAATAACCAAAGCATTACATTAATTGTTACATTTTTACTCACGGCGAGGTTAATAGAAATTTGGTTTTGAAATCATTATAAAGTCGTAACTGGTAGCCAACCGATAAATATGCTTCAGGACCACACTGAGAAACAATAATTATTAGAAATCTGGTGCAAAGAGCATTTGTAAGATTCACTAGAATCATTTCTGTATCAGCCTGAGATTTCAATATTGCAATAATTTTCACTATGGCGAATTTACTAGTTTATTGAGACTTTTTTCAAATTATCGAAATCAAAATCATATTAGTAAGCATTACTGTGCTGATTTCAGATGAGTTAGAGGCAGCGATAAATTCTGATATTCTGAAGACTAGAAGTGAAATGTAGAAAACTGACATCACTTCTCTGATTCGCCGGCTTTTCAACTGAGACTGTGAATTGCTAATCCGGAAATTTGATAAAATTCAGCATATAGATTAGCGCGAACTGTGTTGACGATCTAATTGGATTATTTAAGTAATGGAAACTACTTTCACAACAGTTAATACCATTGTTTTACATATCACCCTCAGAAGTCACAATATTAGAACTGATGAGCCTCCTCACATCTGTTTATTACCGTCTTATTAGGAATAATACAGTAGAGCGAAGGTCGAATGGTGAACGGTGAAAGCGTTTGAGTTTTGGGAAGGTTTTGAAAAACTTTGAGACAATCATTCACTGACATAGCAACTTGTATTTTTGTGTAATAACCATCTACTGTTGTCATAATTATTTGCGCATAACTTTTTCTTTTCGGCCGGTGAGACGTAAAGCCTATTCATTTTGCTTGTGTTAAGCTATCGCTATAGAGTTTTATTACGTTTAGCCTGTGTGTCACTTTGAATAGTTATCGAAACTTTCATTTGAACTCTATACAATGATACCAGATATTTTTGTCTTCCCAACGAATCTATTATCAATCTGCTAAACCAGGATGAATGAAAAGCTTTGTTTATTCTTAATTCAGGATCGTAAGAGCGAGTGCTTTTTTTCTTTGCAAAGCATTTTCAGTCACTGCTAGCAATCTAGAAATAAAGACGAAGTGTATTACAGCGACTACTAAACGTGAAATGCACGGTAAATTTTACTTCATCAAGCATCATCAGAGGTGGCTTAATTCTATATTTGGCCTCTTCAGAGACCTTGGGTGGCTTACCGATGTATCAAGTCATTGCTACTGTCCTCATAGACAACTCATGTACCAATGCGCTCATGTTAGAGTGATGAGGGGTTTGGTAAATCCGAAACGTCGAATCGAACCAATGATCTCGTATGTATTGCAGAGCACTTCTAAACACTGCTCTATGTGTGCTCCGGTGTAGCCGTAAGCATATTCAATAAGAATCATGCTTTCTTAGCCATTTCTACCCCTGCTCATATACGTTACTTGAGTGATAGAAGCACTGAAAATGACATGGTTTGTTTTGTTTATATTATGCAGAGATGAGCTTCAGATTATTCTGCTTCAATCCTATATGTGCTAGGTATTCTGCCTCACCGAAAACTCTGTCGTTCATGAGCAACAAAGATTGTTTTCATCTATTGAATAGAAGTGCAGACGGACCATTAGTTCTTATTCAGTATCGCTCAGAGTTCTTCAAAACATGTCGGCTATCAAGTAATGGAACGAATTCTGTTTTTATTTTCTTTTACGAACGAAAGAAGGGGCCACCATTGACGTCATATAGTTGATTTTGGATCTGCAAACTGACACTTTGTTGTCTTGGTTGAAGTAACAGCATAGAAAACAAAGAAATAAATCTCATCTTAAGACTTACTGAATTTCATTCAAAAATCCCACATTGATAACGCATAATAACTCGAAAGACCGACTTTCTTGAAAGCTTGGCATGTCAATAATATAAAACTTCAACAGTGAGAAGAAAAGCTTAGAAAACTAATCTTTGTTCAAAGCTTCACGAGGTTGGTATCTTTTCCCAATCGATTGCTCTTCTTTCCGGTCGATGGGTTTTCGCGATTGCTTGTGGCTGACGTTTGGCAAATACGCCTTTTAATTGATAGTTTTGTATCTACCTATCTAGTTTATTAGTATCAGCTCAGAAATGCCTGTTGAACAGTATGATTTGCATGTGCTGAATTCGCCATTATCGGAGAAAAAATTCAACGATTCTCAACGTCGTCGATGAGATTCATGAGGGTGAAGGTGCGGGTACGACGACAAAATTGACTGTGGGCATGTGGTTTAAGCAAATTAAATAAGGCAATCTCGAACTCGAACACATGTCTAGTTCTAGCTGGCCATCTATTTTGAATGGAAGTGAGTCGCTATGAGTGCTGAGCTTCATCGGGCACTCATGAATTGGCTGGAGAGTCTGGTGTTTCGCAGCGGATCGTGCCAACAAGTTGCATCAATTTGGCTTCGTCCACAAGAAACCTCACTAGGATCCGCATGAGCTCACAATGGTGATCTATCCTTTGAAGGATAATTGTTGCTGCTTTTATTTGTAATTGCGCATAGGAACGAAACTTTGAAAAAATTTCTCAGAATTTTTTGCTCAACTCTGGCTATTGCAAAAAAGGCAGGTGAATAGGTGAATAGCATAAGTCTACAGTCCCACGTACAAAGTTGTGGTCGTCAAAAGCACAACTCTAGATTGAGAGATTCAAAATTATCGTTAGCCCCGGAATCTAAGCGTCTCTCAAACTTGATTTCCACTATAGCCATCGGACAACTAGCGCTAGCGCTTCACCCTCAGCAGACTCGAATAACTCATTCTCCAGAGAAAATTAAGACTATTCTAGCAGATATATCGGCGAGAAACGTCTTTAAAATTGAGTGATTCAATGCATATTGAGACTTGCGGTGCCCTAGTGATGTATCAAGTCACTGCTACTCTGCCAGGAAAATCCGGGACAAATTTGCCGAGCTCAGAGAGATTGAGGTCTTGGTGAACACTGAAATATGTGTGTTACAGACCAACTTCATCCATCCACTTGCTCTACACACATCCTCAAGTCATGTGAGTTGAAAACAATTTAGTTTCTTGGTAAGCTGTATATCGAATAGTGACAAAAAATTGCATATAATCAATATAATAACCGTAAGAGAATATTGAAGACGATGACTAGAAGGTTGCGATAATAAAAAACCTGGTGGCATACATAGACATGAGATCACAAACATGAGATTTCAGTAAAACAGTGACCATTTTCCCCAACGCTGAATAACGGTCATAATTGTAAAGATTTCACCGAACTAGTACAGAGAAGCTGAATGAGCGCTAAAGAGTTAGAACACAATGGTATGATAAGATGGAGCTAGGAGGAGCAATTATTTGACGAGAAATTTCAATTAGTTTATTTATAAAACACAAATCAGCGTCACTGTTACCCGCTGACGTTGTTTGAAAATGTGCCCTCTCGTTGTGACAATAGTAAATAGACATCTGAATCGATTCGTGATAAAGGTAATCTAACATAATCCCATACTTTTTAGATTTTTCGCAATAATCATATCGAGGCATGCATCCAATACAAATTGAACGTTGTTCGTATCGGTAGCACATGTATGATGGCAGTAAATCTCTCGCTGAGACGACCTGCAACTCACGTACAATAATATTCTAGTTTTTAATAACTACTTTATGTTTCCCCGTGACAAAACGCGACTCGAAAACCCCAAGGCTACCGAGCTATGCGCAAAACTCAGAACTTCCGGTTTTGAGGTAATAATTACTCCTTCCACGCGCTCACGTGCATGCACCACACCAATTGTGTATAGTGGATTCCAAATGGAGCACACTAATAGATAATAATTATCGCATTAATGATCGTTCAATTTTTTCGGCCTCATCATCAACTACTCTGAGCGGACTCTACCCTTTATTTGACAGCTCATTAGGTGACACGTACTCCAAGCATTGCAGGCCATTTTTCAGGAAAAGAAGGAAGAGGTGAGAGACTTAGGACTTTGAAGTTGAGTGAATTCATCAGTATGTATTCTCCAATATTCTCGATCCTCTTAGCGATTATCCAAGTATATGTTCTTCTGATACCCACCTTATAATTACGATTATGTCAAAAAATGAAGGAAAATTGAATGCTGGTATTTGAATCGAGATCTAGAAAAAATACCTGTTTAATTGTTCGAATTTCCACTGAATGTAGTTGATGCATTCTGTTTGGTTTTGTTGACCTTTGTATTCGGGGAAACATATCGTTAGTGGGCTACGTTGAATTTTCTCAGCAAACAAATCCTTTTTGTTGAGAAACAAAATAAAGTGAATGTCAGCAAACCAAGGACTGTTGCATATCGAATCGAACAGCTTCAACGATTCTTGCATACGATTCTGAAAGACGAGGAATCTTTTCGAATGTCTCATCATCGAGAAATATACAGAAATTCATAAAGAATAAATTATCAAATTGAGGCCATAAATAAATGAATGTAAATATGAGTGCCAAACGAACGACATACCGTACAGTTGTCTTCTCTCAACGTTTGATCGTATTCGGATAGAGAACTAATAAAAATAATTGCATTTACATTGTCGAAACAATGAATCCATTTTTTTCGTTCCGATCGTTGACCACCAACATCAATGACCCTGTAAACAACAAAAACTATCGTACTGATGGAGTTCATAACAGTCTAAACAAGTTACTCAATACAAAACATGAGTGATGCAACATTATGTTACGTAGTAGGTAGTTAGGATGAAGACGAAATTCTCATTTTTGAGTTTCTAGAGGTAACACAGTAGAAAATATTGGATACCTGAATGTAAGTCCTTTGAGTTCGAACAGCACTTCAGTGATACCCGTCGTTTTTATTCGTGTCCGCAATAAATCCTGTTCGCTTGGTATATAATTTAGTGATGAAAGTCGAGGCAAATTATCCAGAAAACTAAATGACATTCCATATGTGCGAAAACGAAACGAATTAACAAGTGCATCTATGTTTTACTTCAGAAGTAAATGAAGAGACGATTGTTTACAGAGTTCTTTATTCTCCGGCTGTAACAAGCGAGGATTCATTATGACCTAATTTGGTCGCTTCGGGCACTACTCCGATTCAATTCTAACTTAGATGGACGGCTGAACGATGCTACTTTGCAGAAAATCAGACGAATTCGAGAAGAAATTTTTGTATACTTCATAAAAATAGCATTTTCCACTATGCAAATTCTAGTGGTAATCGGGTTTATAAAAAGTCTTATGACTGGAGAATTTCTATTTATCTGCTATTAGCGCTCATTCAGAATTAAATGATAGAAAAAAGACTGGAAATATTAGGACTGCACGATGTAAAAATAACTCTTCTACATCATTTCCTGAGCTAAATTTAGTCAATAGACGTGTTGCGTGCAAAATTCCGAACACCACAAACCTTAGGGAGTCACACAGTGTAGATGATCATATGAAATACTATCACTTTATTCCAACTTACTATTTAGCACTGTCGTCTATTTGATATTCGTTACTACGTTGATAACATTCCCGTACGCCTTCATCGGCCCATAACCGTTGCATAGCTGCCGCTAATTCTTCAGTTAGTTCTTCTTTATTCGCGTGCACTGTTGCGAATACCAGTTGGCTGTCACGCTGAAAAATTTAGTTTTTTTGGTTATCAATGTCGGATACATAACCTATTTTCATAGGAAAATACCAATGCCAAATACTTTATCTTTTACTCTCTAATCTACAACATTACTAGTAACATACTCGCATTGCCTTTCAATCGACTGCTTTTGAAAACCTCGTTATAAAGCTTCGATAGATTTTGAGAGACTGTTTTGGATGTTTTTGAGATTTGGTATGTTTGTGGCTTACGTACGGATCGCGATCTTGCCCGCCTCATCAGAGCCACACGCCCCAGCAGAGTCACCCCTAATTATAGTAGGGACGGAAAGACACAGCTTATCAGGACTAGACAACGCAAAATGTTGCCCGAAACGTTTTTTATTTGATGGCTGACAACTGTTTATTATATATATATACATTGCCTTCAAATCGACTACTAGGAGACTCGTTATAGAACTTTGATATATTTTCTGGCAGTAAGTCACTGACATATGAAACCTTCAAAAAAAACTCAAAGCTGTCTCTCAGAATGCAACATACTCTCTGTTGTGAGAAGAAAATGATTCCAAGTGCCACATGTATAACTTTCAGTTTACAAAAAAAACCTATACAAAACTACCGTACCACTCGCTCGCTATCGGCATATTCAATCTGTAGATGAAACATTGCACGTAATATAGCTAGCATTGAATGTATACAATTTGAGTACACTACGGGACGTATCATCTCCAAATCTTGCTGTGAAAAATCCGTCCTAAATTCCATACTTGTAACTGATAAACTCTTAGAAAGTATAGAAAATTTAGAGATATGAAGATGAATCAATACTCGACCTTGTGCAATATCCGCATTTGTTTTAGAATGGTACTTTTTCCCGCTTTCGCCGGCTCCTGAAAAATAGACTATAATCAGATAGTAAAAACTCATAAGAATCGTGAGCCCCAGGGACATTCTAACGCGTGCTTTGGTGTTTCTAGAAGTCATTTACATTCAGAATTCAAAAATACTGATACTTGTTTTGATATGGACGAGGAAATGAAGAGATATCAGATGAAATGTGGGAAATCAGTGATTTGTGCAAAGCAGAATAAAGTAAAATGTGGCAGGAAAAGTTCTGTCGTATACTCAAAATGCATAAAAAATTATTTGTACAGCAGTTAAGCTCAGCAAAAGACAATTGATAGTCGAACTAGTCTCCTTCCACATCAAGACAATTCAGTCACATATTCGGCAGCATAAAGATTCCGCGACGGTAAAACTCTTTATCCTTCGATTTGAAGAAAATTTGTAGATTTTGCTGAATTTTGGGGCATTTTGGAATTTTTTTTTGCCTCTCAAAAATGCTTCGTCGAGCGGAGGAAGTGATAGTCACTCGACTCCAAATCCGGGCTGTGCTGCGGATGGTTCAAAATACCCCATCCAAAGCCTGACAAATGATTTCTGTCGCGTTTGCTGTGCTTTGTTGATAAGCTTCAGAAGTGCTGACACCCAAATTGTAGTGGAAGTGGAGCAGCAGGAGAATTTCTTCTTTGGTCAGTTCCATTCTGAAGGCTGTGTAGAGAAATGACATGTCTTTCGACGCGTAAAAAAACGAGCTTTTTAATGAGCTCAAATTCACACAGAAACATGTGTAACATTTTCTCAGGCTAGGCGGCAGATCTTCTCTACAACCTATTAAATTTGCAAATAGTCGGAAATAATGAGAACGACTTGAGAACAGTGATTTGGCAGGCATTTGATTGGCAATTTTTTACACTTGCAAACGCCGTTCGGCTCTAAAAACTCGGGCAATCAAAGCTGCACTTTGGCCAGTTGTAGATTGTTGAGTTCAAACCAGGGATATTCTAGTAAGAGCATTACCATTCAATCTTGAATAACTTAAGTTTTCTGAGACAATTCAAGGCTTTTATAGCTGTTCTTGCCGTTACTATTCCTTAAATCAGTAATTGATCAAGTGTTCAAGTAAGCGGTAATTTTGTAGAAATGTTACTGAGTAAGGGTTGAGGATAACCCCAAAAATATAGGATCATTAGTCTCCAAGAAGGGCTATAATAATAGGTTGAGGAGAAAGTTCCCGGAATTTTCCCATAACTTTAACATGTTCGCATGTTTTATATGCGATTTTCACATGGTTTGAAAGCTCGTTTTCTTGCGCATCGATTGATATATAACTCTTCTATACTGCCGCAAGATGGAACTGACCCGCGAACAGAAACGACTTTTGATGCTTCACGAGTACAAAGTGGGCACAAATGCCGCGACACTGTTCGCCGCACTGCCGCACACTGCCGCAAAAGTCTATACAGCAAAGGTCACGAAGAAGCAACTGGAAGACTTTGGATGGGAGGTCCTGCCGCATCCACCATACTGGCAAGACCTGGCACCGAGTGATTACCACCTCTTCCGGTCAATGGAACACTTTCTGCGAGACCAGAAGTTCAATAACACGGGCGAGGTCGAGGAAACTCTTCGAAATTTCTTCAACTCCAAGGACAGTGTGTTCTACCGCCGCGGGATCTTCATGTTGCCAGATCTGTGGCTGAACGTTATCGACTCAGAAGGAGACTACTTTGACTATTAAATTGTCTTTTGTTCGAACTTAATTGATGAATAAATAAAGTTTTTATAAGCAAATTCCGGAAACTTTCTCCTCAACCTATTAACTATAGTCGATAATAAGTGGCTGCAGTACGAATTCAGTTTGATAGACGGTAAAAGCTGCACTATCTTACCAGTTCAACCAAAAGATTCATCATTCATTTTTTACACCTGATTCATGTTCAAAAACCCTAGGAAGTGGTGAGCAAGTTAGGCCAGAAACACGATGTTCTCGAATACTTGTTCATAGCCATATATGTACGTCATGATATTCATGTAATATGTATGCATGCATGTACGTATATTTGTATGCATGTATGGTGTGTATACTTTTGTAAATGCATAAGTGTATGTGTGTACATTAGTGGGTAATTATGTGCGTATCTGAAATTTCAACTTTTTTTTCTCTCCTAATTTGGTCGTTTATATGAGCTAATTTACTTCAAACAATCTCCATATCCCCACACCTACCCCATCCGCCCACGCACAGCTGCAGCTGTTGTTTTTGTTTCTGAGGAAACGCATACTCACAAGTTCAGGTGTCCTCATCTAATGAGTTCTTTCGCAGAAATTCTCTGCTCCGAATTTATACTCGTATGCGCCTCTGACATTCACGCCTCACTTACTACCAGTGATAATGAGCATATCCGGAAATTGTTATTTTGCTATTATAGTAGGGACTTTTTTCTAAATTTTATTTCATTCATGAAAATCACTGTTGTCATACATGCCGGACGGTGCGAGTCAATATCACTCCCGCTGTGCTTAAGCAAATATATGAATTTCTCGATATCAACTAAACAGACCAGTTCTATCTCTCAACAATAACAATGTTGATATCTTTTCAAAAAAATTAATAATTGTCTCAAATAGCAGTGAAAGTATGTAATGAAGGCATTAAGTTTCTCATTCGCGACATACTTTACAACGACTAGAGTCAAAAACTCTTAATGAGAGGAAAGGCTTTTTTCCGTTAGAATCGTAAAATGACGAAGAATCTTTTTTGATGAAAAAATTCTTTGCACCTTTTGCATGTAGATATTGCTAGACTCTAATGAGTGGATATATCGAATTTGCTTAACGACAGAAAAGTCTTCTGAATCCGAATAAATTGACTGAGGTCTGTTTTATGTGTGAACTCAATTCGCTTTCAAAAATTAAACTAAATTTACTAAATACAGGATAGCTGATAAAGCCAGTGGGCAGTGGACGTACTTCTCTTCCAATGACCCTTTATTTCTTAACAATAGCTAAATTATAATAATTAATTATGCACAAATTAATGGTCTACGACATTCATAGAGAGAAATCCTCGAGCAGCAGCCTAATATCATGCGAAATGCTCGAAGCCCTTAGTAGAGTACAAATGTGAGGAAGAAGAATAAAGCTGGAAAGAAAGTTGGATTCTTACTGTATGCGTATAGACGAATCGTGGAATAAAAATCTTTACGATAATACCTCATTGTTTGAATAGCGCTTCAAGTGAATGGTGAAGAAGATACAATTGTAGTACTTTATTGGACCCTCGTATCGATCAAAATCCTTCATAACATTACAGGCATTACAGTCTCACGTTTTTCGGGAAAAAAAGTGAATAACTGATAATGCCTTTCATCTAATACGAGTAAGCATTCGACCTCTTTTAGTAGTTGATATGGCCTACTTGACCAGACACAAGGCCGCTAATAGCAAATTTATCCAATGCTGGCTGACATTTCGGCAATTTCGCTTTCATTAGAGCCCGGAAAGGTCAAATTAACACGCAATTCACTAAGTCAAACCCTTTTATAACTCCAGCAGAATAGTCGAAACCCTGGAAAAAACGTGAGATGCGCCTAATCCATACCAATATAATTTTGGCTAGTCTCTACTAAAAAGTGAAAAGAAAAACAAATAACAGTTTAGGCCAAAGAATCAAGGTTTTCTAATTTCTGTATCAAGTCTTTTCTGCCGATGTTATGAAAGGGTTGTTTGACTGAGTAGATTGACATTTTCAGACTCTCAAAATGACGAAACCGGCAAAATTTTAGGCAAATAAAAGTCTTTATAGCAGCATCGTGTTAGCTGATTCTTTCAGGAAAATATTGGCAACTCAGTAGTATTTAGTTCTACTTCGTTTAGACTCAATTTACGATTAAAGTTGCAAGAAGTACTGAGATTGGCAGAGTAAATTGTGATGATAAATCGTGTACAAAAATAGTCAATTTTCAACTGTTATATTCATATTTGAAATAAAATATATATTAGTAAGATAAGATTTTAGCTTTTCCCTCTTTCAATTGGCACTGATGTTTGGGGAATGTAGCGTCCTTCCCATTCTTTCCATTTCCTTGTGCTTCAGTGCATCTTCCCGTTTATTCGATTAAGTTTAATCCGTATTTATCTTAGACGACAATAGATTTATGGCTTCGAAAAGGAAAACTTCCGGACAGCTTTTGGCGTCTCTACGTGTTTACGGCGGCTTTGAAAGGAGTGCATATTTGGCGTCAATGAACGCCGTCCCTGTGGGATAATATTATAACTAGACTTGCAAGGCTTCATAATACAGCTGTTCACTTCTGGATACTTTTGAAAAGAAATTTAGAAGAAAATTACTGACATGAAAGAGTTGAATAATTATAAACAGCCACGAAAACTTCTTATAATCACTAGAACTTGATTCACTCTTTGAATCAATTATAGCTACATAAGGTGTAATCAGAAGGTATAGGGATCAAGGTGACCTCTGATACACACATGGTTTAGCGCAAATCTATGGCCTCGGTCAACTACGCCCTCTATTTCTGTGGATTCAGCAAATTACTTCCAGATTTGTCTGGAAGCATAGAAACACTGCTGTGACAAACCGTTGGTCGCTATAAGTAATTGTTTATGCAAGCATGCATTCACCTCTAGGAAGCTACGAACGGGGCCAAATGCACGACAAATCTGCGAGTAATTGACCATAGTTGGGTGCTCTGATCCCCATGTTGTGATGGAGAAGGACTCAAATCAAAAACCATTTATAGAGTTTGCCCATTTCGAAACAATCCAACTGACGGACAATTTCCGTTAACCAGTGTGACGATGACAGTTTGGTGTCATCTGGTGGCGGAGGAAGCAAAAAACACTTATTGACACAAATTCAATACCGCGAATCAAGAACTACTTTTTCACGTTTTCAAAAACTTACTCTCATTCAATCACCGCGTGGAGAATCAATATTTTCGTTAACAAAACTTCATTATCATCAATGTTTTGTCGCCTTTGCCTTCCTCAAAGTCCCCTTGATACCTTATCTTTTAGAATCTATTATTCACCGACTTTATACTTTGTTTTACTCCGTACATTCGTTTTTAGGAATCGATAACGTCGTCTTAGTCGCAGTTGGAAAACAATTAGCCACAACGCGAGGTAAGCAAACTTCGTTTGCCCGATGGTTGCCCGACGGAGCTCTACCTCATTAATTTGATCCAGTGGGATATCCGTCAACGAATTCCTTCATCACATCACAATCAGTTAAACGCATAATACAACACGAAGGCTACGATGATAATGGGTGCAGCTATGAATTATTCCCTGATGAGGTGCTCATTTATGCGACGGAGAACTAAATTCATTAAGGTCGGGGGATCGTTTCATATCTGTTGCATGTAAATAAGCTCGTTACTTATATCGATTTGAGCCAGGTGTTTTCAGACAAACATAGAAATTGATTCATCATAGAAAAATCCGATCCCACAATCATGAAATTAAATGAGAATACCGTGATGACATAATCAGTTCTGAGATTTTCGCAGCTAGCCCATCCAAATGTGACTAAACTTAGTCTCTTTTCTGAAGAATAAAAAAATAAATCTCAAATGAATGGCTAGAAGACGTCTTGAATGGATGTTTTTCTAAGCCTCTTCATATCCGAGAAAACTGACTGCGCACAAAATCAGTAAGAATTCGATAATCTACGAAAAAAAAAAAACCAATTCTCCATGTTCTAATGACTCTGGAAGCTTCTTATTCAAAAAAGTTTTCTGTCAAGAGTATGATATAAGCCACATGTACTCTTTGTTTATGTGAGACCTTATATGTGAGTCTTACCTGCAATGTTGAGGTCCAAGATCTGGGCGCCTCAATGTAAAAACGAAGATCACATGTTTTCATAAATCATAAGTTTTCTGAAACCTCTCAAATAATCCTTTGTGAACTAACATTTCTAAGAACACAAAAGTGGCTGAAGTGCCATATTTTTGCGCCTAACATACAGCTGACTACGAAACCAGTTCTTAATAGTGCAAGGAAAAAAAAGCGAAAATTTATTGAACGTTATGCTATTATAATTGATTTTATGACGGAGTATAATGTTGTACAACTGGAGAAACCACATTGAGTGCTGAAGTTTGCGAAGAGAAATTGTTCGACAAAATAATATAAAAATTTGATAGTAATAATTTTTTTAAAAGAATAACTTAATCATACTAAGAGATACTGAAATCTGTAAGTGTTAGTTTTGGGCTCCGTCACTTAAACATGGGGAAAATCAACCCTGCCAAGCAAATAAAAAATCACAACTCATTTGACCGCACTGTAGTAAAACCTTTGAATGGTTCTCTGGGAATTTTACCGAACACGTCGTGCCGTACCATATAGAATTTGATCAAATCTTGTACAAGATACTGTCTGCTTGAAGCTCTAAATTAAAGAGATTGCCATGCATATAGCATTAGATATAGAAAACAAATTATCTATTCAGGTTCACTTTCGTTGAATGAGCAGCTGCATGTCAGGATAAGGCCGAGGTTACTACAGAACTTCAATTAGCGGATAGAGGAAACTGAGGCCTTCATCAGCTTATTGGCTACAAAAACTACAGAATTACTTGTTAGGACTTCAATTCTCCAATAATCTAGCAGAATGAATCGATATAAATTTGCGCATAAAGAATAAATACATAGGAAGGAAATTTCGTTGTCCTAAGCTTCCTTAGTTATGTCGACGCGATGCGCTCCTGACAGTGTCTATAGTCAAATCAGAAGCGTCGTATGTCACCAGATGGGACAACCGCCAGCTTCATTTATTAAAGTTGATCAGCTTATTAGGCAATAACAGTTGAGAAAATTAGATGGATCAGCTTTCTTGCATTAATAAGCTAACATGGGGTTGTTACCAAATATTCTATTACGTAGATAGGCTTTTTTTATTGTTTAGAAAAATCTGCACTTTTCACATATCGAATTAACAACATCTTTGAAGAATTGAACATAAAATTTTCTCTAAAATCTCGTTATAGTTTGCTAAACTTTTTAGAAAACTTTTTTGTAAACCCTCTAACCTTTCAAGAGGGATTATGTTCACTTGGAAATTCTTTTTCTTCTTCAAAAAATGTGACATAAATTTTGTATGATATATAGCATAGGTGATGAAGCGTTATATGGAAATGAGTCGTGACAGAGATGATAGTTAGCAATTCAATCCGACGAAGAGTTCTCCCCTCGTAAAGTCACGACATCAATGATGGTAAGTTGTGGAAAAAACACACACCGTAAACGCTCTCTCCATTGAAACTGCGCAAAAGAAAATACGTATGATTACTAAACACAAAATCAGTCGATACTCAAGAATCGATCCTATGACCACTAGAATTTTTTGTAAGTTTTCAAGGCTTACTAGCAAGAGACCACTAAGGCTATGACAATCCTGGTTGTCCGCCATTGTCCATGTGAAGTCGCAGCAACATAAAACATTCAAAAGAAGAAAACCAAACAATCTCTCTACTTTTTGAAGATATGAATCGACTGAGTACCATTCAATTAAGGGAAAGACTACAGCCGATATTGGTGACGAAGGCAAAAAATGCAATGAGGTTAGTTTCCAAAGTTTTCTTCTCTTTCGCTGAGAATAAAATTTCTTACCGTAGCCATGTATCATAGAAAATGGAATGTAAAAGGCTTCTGACTAATGGTAACTGGAAGAAAAGTATAACTTTTTTTGGTCAATGAAAAATAAGAGATGACTGAAAGTAAAATGACGTTCAAAATTAATAAAAGCTATCTGCCATTAGTTATTATTCGTAGCTTTCACTACTTTTGTTATAATGTAAAAGCCATTACTATTAATGGCAAGACTTTATCAAATCTAAAACTACTGCTTGGTAGCGACATTAGATTATCCAGTCGTGTTGTTGTAATTGTTTACTGTTACTATTCGCAAGCTTTCAACTAGCGGATAATAGACCTTTAATATCAGAGGATACGATAAAAACCTTGTATAATTTCATTTCTTATAGGCTAAAGGTCCGTGGTACGGCAGTGTTACGAAGAAGAATGATATTGAGACAGATAACGTTATGCTGATTGTTTGATACTCTCTTCTGTTTGTTGGGGTTACGAAGAGATTGTAAATTTAATGTGATGGATTCCCAAAGGACGATTTGCGATAAAATGAACGAGATCGAGTTTCCGCACCATGTGGTCCCTCATGCGCACAGAATGAAAGAAAGAATGAGATTAAAAGCGACGAAACGAACGAAAATTGAACAGAAATTCTGTGAAGCAAGGAAAGCACATGTGTAGAGCCTTACAGATAACACAAATCTAAACGTACCTAATAGTAAGAGCTTAATGATCCGTAGGGACATTGACTGATCCTTCTTGATTTGTTCGTCGATACGTCGATTAAGGCGTTTGCCCTCCTTCTGATCCTTACTCGTGCAATGGCCCATGTTTAGCCGGAGTTATACTACAGGCACACAGGTACTGGAGTAATACCGTAACCCTGGGCGTACAGTCGTTGCTCACAGAAATCACCAACAGCGCGAGATACTCCTCCAGCTGGCGATCGCTGCCGCCACTGGCCGTGCTCGAGTCGTTCTCGTCCGGCCGCCCACATCATCACATCTCTCTCCCACATACGCTCTTTAGGCCAGTGGCATTTGTTAGATCGCTGACGACGAGCGGCAGCTTCTGCCGCATGCGGCGAACGTGGTCGGCCGCCATCGCCGCAGGCGCCTGTTTCAACTCTTCGACGCACTTCTCCGTCCTCGTCCGTCCCTCCGTCCGTCAGTCCGTCAGTCCGTCAGTCCTCTGTGTTGCCGCCATGATGGTGGCTTCATCTGCGTCACACCGTCGGATCGATAGAGACTAGTGCATTCTAGTGTGCGTGGTTTGGCACATTACTGAGAACTAGTCGTCGAGAACTACTGAATGGGAGTAGAGTCGAGGTGTCATGGATCTCTACGTCGCCATTTAGAATGCGAGCCGCTTCTACCGTATGAGACATTGCCGTCGTGTATGAGATGTTATTGATGCTCGTTTGTCGATATGAAGATGCGGTGGTGACCTTCAATACTCAGCGTACTCAACGTAAAGAGTTAATCTATTCATTAACGCTCGTTGGCCATGCATAGTTTAATTAGAAAGCCTGAAAAGAGGGTCCCAAAGGAGTGAGTGCCACACTGTCGGCTATTTTCATTCCACATCCTAATACAATGGCCGAACGAATCCACATTGTGTCCTCAAAAGTTCACTTAGTCTTTCACAGGCTTCACTTCTTGGTAGCTACGAATTTCGACCTGTTGTTCACAACAGTCGTGTTGAATTTCAACACACTTCGTATTCACTTCGCCACATAGAACGTCCTCGACGTAGTCAGTTTGGTTCGTCGCCAATACAAACTAACAGCATTATTTTATTTAATTTCTACAGCTTTTTATTGAACCTTTTTTATCGGGTGTAGAATTGCTTGTCACTGGGATACGTATGTTTTCAGCGGTTTTGCCCATCTCATCAGTACCACATCCCTTATTGTAAGTAACCGTGGAAACGTACGTATACCACTAATATGCAATATCAAATCGAATAAAAGGCATAATAAAAGGTGTATGAAAAAATATATGAAAGTTCTAAAGCAAAGCTTTCAAAACAAGTCAAGCAAAGGCAATATTTTATGCAATATTCTATCATCTATATCGCCCTTCCGTGTAGTGATTTACAGTTTCGTCATAGGTGGGCAATATCGCCTTGTGGTACACAGTGAGAGTTCATTCCCTAATAAAGTGTCATTTATTATGCAAGATTGCAAGTTGAAAAGTATTTCGACATCTCCATTTACAGGTACAAGTCAGTAGACTAATGACTAATTACAAAAAATCTCAGGTACAATTACTAGTACAGTATTGGGCTGGAAAGAAAGTTCTGGAGCTTTTGTGAAAAAAGTGAAGATATTTGCATTATTTTCAAACAGAAACAGCAATAACTACTCTTCAAACTAAAGGCCATCGTTTTCTACGACTTTTTGCCATCATTCGGCCAAGATTTGGGTCTGGTCGAAGTACCATTCCTCTAACTTCGAAGTAAAAAACTCTTAGCATATCTTCTATTTCATCGAACATTTCAAATCGGCAACCCTTCAAAAAGTGCTGCATTGATCGGAAAAGGTCAAAGTCGATATGAAACTAAAGACGAATAATATCCAGGTCTTTAGTGGGGAAATCCCAGAAAAAGAATTATTATATTTCCATGTTATGCACGGGATTTATCTCATGCTTATCAAAGCGCCCCGGAACTTCCTTTCCAACCGTAGCAGCATATCTTCCAAGAATCCGCTGGAGCCAGCAAACTGTGTACGGCGTCTATTTCGGAAAAAATCTAACAATTCTCTCATAAGATTTAATAGAGGAAATTATCTTGTTTCACTTTCAAGATGTTACTTGAATGGAAATTGTGCTGACGTCATCAGGATTCAACTTTCGTCAAGCATTGCAGATGACTGAATGCATATCTACTCTATTCAATTACTTGAGATGTATCAGGTCAATGTATCTATCCTCACAGACAAGTCTGATGCCAACTTTAGGGCTCAGAAGACATGGTGGTCTCGTTGCCCTTAGGGCACAAGATTGAGGCAAGGATAGATACACTGTGTATTGCAGAGCAACATTCTCACTTTGTTGCCTTCCAAGGTCACTAAGACGTCATCTCGACCGCTTTCAATTTATTATAACTTATGCGGATACCAGTAAATCTTTCCAGTCGTTTATCGTGACTCAGAGATGTTAGTGGCATCCGCGTTTTCATATTAAGAAAATGTCTCAACAAAAATTGTCTACTTTAACTTTCATCCAATAATTTACCCATGGATAAACTGGGAAGTAGAGGTGACCTAGGATCACTCTTATTCGGGAGTTCGAATTGAAAATGTTAAACTCTTTTTGCTTGATTGGTTTGTTACTGAGAACGAAGCCCAGCACATCGCAAGTCCGAAACCTTGGAACATCTCACAGTGACGACGAGAAGGTATGCAGTTGGAAAGGTGTGACTTATTTGATCATCTCTTACCTGTATCACCTAGCGCTTCGTTTGATCGTCAAGTGACTTAAGCAGAAACTAGAAATTTCTGCAAGTCTTCCTCTTGCGTAAAATGATAGCACGAAGAGGTCTTCCTAGTTGTGCAAACTTGCTTAACATCATTCTTCAGAAATCTTGTGACGAATTGTGACTATTGAGTTGACGATCTTCGTGCTCTCCATTTGACATCGTAAAGAATCAGTTGGATAGCTACTCTTATTCCGGCAGTCGTCGCTCAGACGCATTTCGTGCCAGCCCACCTGAATTTTTGACATTTCTGTATGTCCGGAATGTGTAATCCTTGGTCGTTGAAGTAAATAACAGGCTCGGATTCACTCTTTCACTTGCGTAATAGGAGATAATCCCAAGATTGCTTCTCTCCTACCCCCTCAAAAAACATCGTCCTCTGAGATTCGGCCGCGCGCCAATATTTCCACAGGTGTTGATAAAGTCGGCTAGCATTCGTCCATCTGGCTAATGTTTGATTTGAACGAACGACATAATTAGCACAGAGAAGATTAGTTGCTGACTATCGATTTCCGCTTCCACCCTGTCATATTTCAATTCTAATGTACCGTACTCGAGCGTGATTGCTAGAAAAAGATTACCTTCAAAAAGCTTGTAGACGACACATAGCAGGCAACTTTTGAAAACGGCTGCCGGTGTCGTTTGAGTAATACTATTTATAACAACCCGGTTTTTGTGGTACTTCTTTCATAAGAAACATAGATGTTCACGGGTAAGTGTGAATTTCCCAACTAAATTGTTGAATAAGGACTGTCAGTGAGCTCTTAGGACATGACGGCATGCTTCAGTCAGATAAAACCAATTGTATGATTTCATTGACATTATTGCAATAAGCTCCAATAGGAAAACCGCTGAAAGACATCCTTCGACTTGCTTACATATAAATTAGGATAATGTGATAGTAAGAAATCAGGCAAAAAAAGGCGGGTAGCCTCCTCCATTGTTTTTCCGGAAGCACTGACCATTTCGCCTGAGTGACATAGGGTCGTGTTCTTGTAATTCGAGATGTTTAAGTGGATGGTGTGGACTCCTCTTAACCTTAGCATCACTCAACATGCTGTGCTTTTCTGCCTGAAATCTTTTATCCTTTGTCCGTACTTTGAAGACTTGAGTGCGCGTTGTTGGTTGTCTCTGGCTCAGGCTATTCTAATCATCAGCTTGACTCTCTCTAGAGACAGTTGTCTTTCCGTATTTCTAAGCTCTCGATTTTCTAACACTGGCTATAGGTGCTACACAGATTAGTCGTATTGTCTAATGATACTGCCGACAACGACCTTCTCTCGAAATGTGGCTGATCATCCTAATAAGTCCTAGTTTTTGGTGTTTTGAAGATTTCATTTCTCAAATTATTGACTTATATGCAACAGCCGCACTGATGAGGCAAGAACTTCTTTGATGGCCAATGGCGCAATCTGCCTTGGTACTCTCACATGGAAAGCCTCCCCGTTTGACTTTGAGAGATAAAATTTTCAGAGTTCAAAAGAGAACCATGGGTATATGCTACTGACGAGGCGTTCGAAAATACACCGAAACCAACGTATACCAGTAGAGATGTCTTTGCCAGTCCTCAAATGCTCAAAGCGTTTTATCAGATAATAGAAGAATGTTCTTCGTCATCATGACCAGCTCAGATCGTTGCACTGTATTCCTTTTTGTTCTCTGGCCACAACGTGGAGGTTTCATACCTTCTTCTGGGTGTGATCTTAGAAGTTGTTAGTGATTATCTTATATGAGAAGTCTGTGGTATTCTCTGTAGAACATTTAAAAGACTAAGCAGAAAGCCTCGGCTTTGTTCTTGCTGTGGCTTAACCTTGAGCCGTAGACGGCTTTTTATCAAAATAAGTATTGTTAGAATCTTATCACACGTAACTGTCCTATTCGTGCATTAGCAATCTTCAAAAGAGTCGATAATTGCGGTTGGATTAGTATCAACGAAAATGCCACCTTCGCCGACTCATATGCCATCGCACAAATGAATTTACGCTATTATCAATTAATTGATGCCTAACATTCATAGCTTGCATCTTTAGGCTTTCAACGGATCATTTAGACGATGGAGTACGCGTGTTATATTGTTCAGGAGGTCACCTTGTTCTCTCCAAAGTCGGGCAAATAATGACCAATGAATTTTAGTGTCATCTCTGCCTCTGGTCCTTCCATCACCACTGTATTGAGGATACTACTTGGCCCAGACAACGATTCCACCTACTTTGCGTTTTTTTCCAGTTGATACCCACGAGCAGCTAGCTTGGTTATCAATGTGGAAGCTAGGTATATTAGCTGGTGTTTTACCCACGTCATGCAGGAAAAATCTACTCATATTTATTGGAAGTAGCTCTGAACTGTCTATTCAATTTCCGTCCTTTTGACTGGAGGAATTCGGCAGAATTTGCATATAGAAGACAATCTTGTGATCAGCAAGCTGCTTACGGCGCTGGTTTTTGATCATCATTTGTAATCTTTCGAACATTGATTGAGGATTTGAGAACTTCACAAAAATATATAGTAGGTCTTGCTGTATCGTGATAAGGCACACATATATCTTAAAAAACATTTTTAGAAGGTTCTAATAACGAGATAGAATTTTTAAAATTCTCCAACGCAAAAGTGGCCACAAGCACGAACGGTACATTTTTAGAAAGTGGTGTGGTTTTGCTGAGCCAATTTTCGCTTCCTTAATTGCTCTGGAATTTCAAACACGAATCTAAGCAAAGAATTAGGAAGGCGCATTCTTTGTATGCTTCAAGAAGTTGGTATTTTGTAAAGAATAGGATGAATTGCATCTAGTTTTAAATATATATATATATATACATATATACATATATATATATATATATATATATAGCTTTCTTTTCATTAGTTAAAGTCCACCATAAATTTAGAATTTATTGGCTGAAAGATGAAAGGTGCTATTCTTTTTACACATTTCAGCTTGAACAGTCTGCTCCAAATTGCCGAAAAACTGAGTAGGACACGTGCAGTGTTCGAACATATGTTGAAGAGTGATCCCATGGTCAAGATTCTTTATAGAGATCAGGAAATAAAGATATTTACTCCATAAGTATAGAAGGAATAAAAATTGCTTGTGATTTCTACACCAGATAAGAACGAATGACAGCTTTGTTGGCGCCTGATTAAGTCGCTCTATCAAGAGCCTGCACGCGATACTGGTGATGATTCGCATATGTTTTATACAGCTCAGAATGTGTTGGGCATGAAGATACTGTTTTTTGTCCGATGCCTATTCGACCTCACTAATCGCTAGATAAGCATAGCCTTGATAAAGATAGTCATTGTTACCATTTACAGGAAATGTACGAATCGGGATACAGAAAACGCGATGCATATTAGTTAACTTATATGTCCACATGTGATTGTTTATGGAATTTTTTTATGCGATTAACGTATCGGCAGCCATATAAGATGATTAGGGTCGCGCAGTGGATACAGGATCCAAGTAAATTCCTAACATTTTTCTCAGTACATTAACAGTTAAGGAAAAACTGCACAAACAAGTAAATTCATCTAATTGAAAGGTTATCTACGATTACTAAATCAAAAACTATGACAATAAACAAAAAAGCTTGTAACAAATTGTGAAAAGTTCCTCTTTTAGTTTTACGTTATACATTTACAAAGTTGTTTGCAAAATCTTCTAACGATACTCGCATACGTTCCCATAGGGATTTTGTCTCGAGCGCGTGTCAAAGCCGTTTCAAACGGGTCTACGGTACTGTTACGATTATCCGAGACTTTTTTCTAGTATGGATCACACGGAGTAATCCACTGGGTTGAGATCCGGCGAGTGTGGCGGCCAACTGTCCTTACCTCAAACAGACGTGGAAACGGCGTTTGATAAATGGCAACCGTCGAGCGGTTTGAATGTGCAGGAACTCAGTTATGTTGAAGCGTAAATCCGTCGGCGTCAAAGTGTTGAGTACTCCAAGGCTCCAGTACGTCCCGCAAAACTTGCTGCTGATAACTGGCAGCTTCGATTTTGACGTCTCCGTTGGTGAAACCAGCGCCGTCTTTACGGTGGCGCAAATGCCAACACAAACCATCACAGAGGCCGGAAAATGACTGTGACCCATGTTTGCTATTGCGGAATACTTCTAACCTTTCTTGAAAAGTTTAGGTAGATTCTGGCGATTGTGTAGTGGTTCGGCCGTCAATTTTGTTTGGTTGTGTAGTGGTTCGACTATCAAGGGCACCTTCGAAAAACGAGCACGTGCTGACATTGGGCGAGCCTTTGACAACCGTCTTCTTTTTCATTTTTTCGTCTAGAAAGAGAACATGAAAGAGCTAGCACCTGCATAGCTTTAGCTTATTTTTGTAATATTTCGTACTCTCCGCTCGCTGATTTTAAGCTTTCTGAGCCATTTTGCGCATCGAGTGGTCCGGATTTTATTGAACTTAGCAGCGGATTTTCTAAATGTTTCCGGAGTGGATGAGATGGTTAGGCGACCTTTTCGAGGATTTTCGAGGATGATCCTTAATCCATCCACTCTCTCTTACACGTTTCACTGTTCTATAAACACTTGCTGATTCGAAATCAGTCGACTTTGGCAATATCGGTCGCTTTCATTACCATCTTGAGCAACTCAACTACTGTGAAACGTTTATTCTTACAATAAGCAGCTTTAGCAGAAATGAAAAAGACAAAGTAAATAAAAGATAGTTCGGGTCGAAATCAAACCCAAATTTTATAAATTAATCACAAATTAATAAAAGAAAACAATAGATCAATGGCCAAAAGTAGCAAAACACAAAAATCATCAGAACTTCTCCCGCACCTTGTAGGAAGTGTTCTGCTTCGCAACACAAAGGTCGATGGTGCGATATAGGGCTCGTAGCCCACCAAGCCTTCTATCTCTCCGGGGTCGGTAAAACTGGTACCAGCGTTGTTAAGATGGTAGAAAGCACTGATTTGATATAGCAGGAGGCCACCTCGAGTCAGTGTAAAAGTCAGATATGCATTCAGTCACCTCAGGAGAAGCTAAAATTTGAAGACCAATGCATGGCCCATCCCTTAGGGGATCAATCGACGCCTAGAGCTTCACTCTCCTTATTTCGGTTTCTGATGAGATCACACAAGGTTACTGTCTTCCTTCATCGATTTTTGGTTTGAGAAGTTCATCATCAAATTAAAGCATGTCATATCCTGTAATAAAATATAACAGTTTCATTTATCGCAATCTTCTTCAGTACAGTTATAGTAAATGATATATGACTATGAGCTGAAGAACTGTAATGATGCAATTCCCCCCATCTTCTGTGAATTTATTAAATTGATTAGATTTAGATTGTACACAATTGTAACAAGGTAATAGAGTGTAACATGAAATTTTTATGCACCTTTCAACATTACGTATCATCTTGTGCGATTATCAAACCTTTTTACATTCAAATTTTTTCCCCTAACCACCAGTCGTGAATGTCCTTTGGACTTTTTGTGCATGAGTTCAGCTACCCCTCGAGAATTTTCGCCTTCTTTATGAATGTTGTTAGATGCTGGTCATGCCGATTCTCCCTCGAATCCTAGAATAACCACACTAAACGTTTGCAAAGTGGATTGCTTCCTCACAATTCTACTACCACTATTCCAAAAACGGAAGAGACGAGAGGACTTGGCGAGCCAAGGACGAGGTCGAATGAACGACCAGATGGGTTGGGCCTCCCATGTAATGAACAGTTTTAATAGCAATGCAATATCGTAGCTTTGATGTAGATATGAAGATGGATCAGAATTCTTAGATAATTGCGCTAGGTTGTTATGAACTATCATTCGGCTAATGCTTCGACGTCCTCGTTTTCTCTAAAGGAGAAGTGATTCGTTTAGATTAGCCACAAGCGTTCGCTAATCATATGTGGGTCTTCGTTGTCGCATCGAGTCAGATTCTATGATACCGCCGGAATACAATTCTTTGGGATTCAGCTTGACGCGGCAGCAAAGATCCACTCGACAAGGACGAACATCTGTTGGCTTTATTATTTTATCTTTGTGAACCCTCTACCTTCTTCCATCCACCCGACCATATTCCTGTTTCATGTCTAATCTTGCATTTGAAGAAGAAAACTTGCTTATTTGATCAAATTGCTGACAGTGTTCAATGAAGGTGTGCAAATATCACCACGATGTTTACTTTTTGGTTTTACGCCTCGTGCTCCATGGTATGACCAGGATTCATCATATCCACTGAAAATGTGTTTAAAAAAACAAGTGGTCTGTCAAAAATTAGAGCTTCAGTAACGGACGATATCGGTCTTTTGATGATTACCCTAATCTTTCGATAATTAAAGTGTTTGAGGAGTTGAAGACTCAGAGGATTTAGAAGAGTGGATCTCAATTTATGGCTTCGAGGGCGTACATTATATCATAAATTTGCACATTCCATACTACGAGCATTGAAACTTATGTGTCAATGTCTATTCGCCGAGGTTACGAAGTGTTTGACTGAGCAGGCTGCGTGTTGATTTGCCTTTTTCAGGCCATGAAAAGGGAAGACTACCACCATGTTAGCCAGTATTGCATTCTATTATTTTTGTTGTTGTGGGTAGCTGTTCGTTTTACCTCCCCAACATTCTCTTGCAATCCGATTGAACGTCTAGAAACGTCTTGGCTCGGCTACCTTCAAGATTGCAAGGAGAATCATCTCGACCAACATCCTTTGACATTCATAAAAAGGACAAAATCCTTCAGCGACAGCCAATGCAGAATGTGAAATGTTTGAAGACCTTCGTAGAGGACGAAGTGAGAAAAACGAGTTGAATGGAAAAAGAACTGGGGGACCGCATAGCAAGTTGGAACGACGGGTCGACTTAACCAAAAAAAAAGTACGTAAATTCAGCGCTCTACTATGCAGCAGAGACTGAGCTATATTTAGATGTGAAAATTATTGTGAATAATTCACAGAACTCTTTAACGTTGTCCTCTGAGTTTTAATCGGCTCTCAGAACATTTAGCCATCTAACGGACACGTAGCTCAGGTTGTCAAAATTTGTCTCATCTTTGTGATCTAGAAGAGTTGCATCATTAACGAGAATATAAGATAAGAATATAAGAGAATATAAAGGGAAGGAATAAGAAGATCATACGACAGATGAACATAACGAACTATGCAATGCACTCCAGGGGGTTACACTCGACTCCAGGGACAATCATTCACACGTTGGCCCGATGTTTTCTGTAAGAAAAATTAAACAGGTGTACTCGCAGCTGCTGATATTTTACAGATCACGATAGAGACTGGCGCTGACCGCCATGTACGTATCAAACCACCACCATGGACGACAGTCGCAAGAAGAGACGAATAGAAAATGTGCTGGGGTCCGCACCGTTCATGAAGACGGGCCGTCCAATTACACAAGTAAGTAAAAGTAAGTCAATCGCGTTGTCTAACAGTTTGATCTATCTGATGATTATATTTTAGCCAACATGTCACGTGGTCTTTTGTAGGCACCTATGAAGCCCATTGTACGAGTTTCGGCGTTGACAGCCTCATGAATTGGGCAGTACCCTTCGTGTTAGCCAATGCTCTCAGGGATGCCCTATCTTTCTACATAGAGTAGGCGACGACGTACAATTTATACGCGTCGTCAAATGCCGTCAGAGACCACATAACATGTTGGCTGAAAAATAACTATAAGATATATTGAATTTTAAGCGTAGTTTTGGGAGAACACTCGAAAAGAACAATTTTGTGTATGCTCATCGAAAACAGTGAATTATTACGACTAACGCTTGATTAAGTGACTTCATACCAATTTCACCTATTCCGCACCGTTCAGTCACAGCGCGGCCAGCCAATAATTAAAGCTGGCGTCGTTTGAGCGAGTCTCTTAATTCTTTCACGGCAATGCGTTCCTATTTCGGACTGCATTCTGTTTTTGTGACCTTTTTCGTCATACAAACGCTTTTCGTTAAAACCTTTGCAGTCAGTAGATATCTTGCCAAACATAGATTTTGAATACGATAATGATTCATGGAAAAGCATTGTTACCAGTGCGCTATACCATCGGGAATGAATACGGCAATGTATTCGAGACAGACATGAGAGCTGATCAAAACTCCAACGTTACACGAAAGCAGTATGCTTCCAAGTCAATGATAAATCCATTGTTGCCACTGTTATACTGCGACATCGTATTATGATACGAAGTAGATAATGTGTTAATTATACTCTTACCCAATGAACACGAGCATCCAAAGCTGATGGCCGAGAACCGCATGAGGGAACAAAAAAGTTGCTCACCTCAAGCATACCACCTGCTTAAGCCCATGAGAGTAGTGATGAATGAGTGCTTCCGCCAGCCAAACCTCTTTTATAGTCACTTATCATTAACATGCTGTGTGCTCGCCTATTTGTTAATAGTCATTCATTATAACATCCTGAACAAATATCACAAGATCGCAGGGAAATAACTGTGCAAATATAGATGGTTGATGTGTTTGAACTTATTTTTTTAGTGACCGTTTCTCGTATCTATTTTATTATTTGGCTTATAAAATACGAAATCCATTAGATACATTGTGTTTGCTTAGAAATTGATTGTTACCTCTAATCTAAATCTACTGATCTCACACTATCTTGAAGCTTATTGATTGAAATAGAATGGAATTTACTCTAGAGACCTATTCCTAGAATTAAAATTTGCTCCAATTCGTTAGAATGTGGTTTTCTCGATCTCCTCAGACATTTTCAGAAAATGAAGCCTTGGGCGTACGTATAGAACATGATTGCGCTTGACTAATTCGACAGGACGTGGGAGCTGAGAATTTTGAGGAGATATCATCAACAGTATCACCTGTATCACCTGTCGTCCCGTTGATCGTCGAGTGACTCGAGCGGGTACCAGCAACTCTTCCATTTTTCCCTATCGCGTGCAAGAGTAGCCCAGTGGGTCCTCCTCGCTCTAGGGATTCGCTCAGCATCATATCTTTCTTCTATCGCTTTCGTGAAAAATCGGACCATCGGGTCAGTGGTCTTCCTTTAGAGCGCTTGAACGTCCCGAGGATCCAGTCGGTAACGGCTCTCGTTCATCTGTTGTCGTTGAAGCGCATCACGTGTCCGGCCCACCTTATTTTCGATATCCTGGCGTGTAGAACGGCGTCTCTGATTTTCAATCGTTGACGTAGGTCGAACATCGGATCTTTTCTCTCATCTGCGAGATACGGATACTCCTAGCATCAGACCTTTCGACTGCGCGTTCTATAACGCCAAGTGATTTTTCATCCTGCTTACGCAGCGACCAGGTTTCTGCTGCATACGTTAGGGCAGGGATAATCGTCGAGTCGAAAAGGTGGGCACGGAGTCAGATGTTCCTTGTCCTCTTCACTACATCTTCGATGCTCTTAAGCGTTCCCCAAGCCGCTCGTTTTCTCTTGGTCAACTCTGAAGTTAGGTCGTTCATCATGGTGATTTCACGACCTAAATAGACATAACTAGAGCATTCGGAGATAGTCGTTACGTTGAACGTGAATGGGGCATTCAAACCCATCCGTTCCTCATGAACATCGTTTTCGTTAGATTTAGTCGAAGGCCAGTCTTTCCACAGGCGTTGTCGAAATCGGTTAACATTCGTTCCGCTTGGCTGATGCTTAGTGTTATGAACATGATATCATCAGATAAGCGAAAATGATTCAATTGCCGACTGTTATTTCCACTTCCATATCGCCCCATTCTAATGTCCGCGATGACATTTGGAGGCTGGTAGTGAATAGTTTGGCAAAATTGTATCGCCTTATCGAACTCCTCTTCTTACGTCAATGGTGATATTGTTGTGGAATGGAGATGTTTTGATCGTAAAATCTTTATAAAGCTCACGAAGGATATAAAGTCATCAACAGTAATAGTAAGAAAATACTAAGATTCCATTACCGAGTCAACCATTGAAGCGTTATACTGAAATCTTCTCATATTCTAATTTATTATTAAAGCTGTTAATGCTTGCAAAAATCGAGAGAACTCTAGTCCTCTGTAATGCATGGAAATCTAACTACGACGAATTCGAAGCAAAAATGGGTTAATTGTGTGCAGGAAATGTTCACTACAGATGGATGAGAACGTAGAAATCAAGCAACAAAGAAGATACATATAAAAATTCCGTATTGTCTTAAGGCTACATTGTGAATAGGTCGAGGGGCTTGATGTTTGACATCAACATATTATGAGCGTAGATTGGAAGGAATTAGTCGCCTAGAGTCAGACGTTGGCTGGTTCCTCAGGCTTGTTCGACTATTATAACACAAAGTATTCACTTAGTGGGTCATCAGAATAATGGGTGAAGTGTTTCACAATGGACACACTGCATTGCCACGATGAGAAAAGTGCTTCTAATGACATCCACCTGGCTTCTGCCTTCATTTCACTGGAGTTCAAATAGTTCCAGGTGTACAAGCTTCTAGAGAACCGAGAGCACCGTTTCTAAATTTAGTGACTTCGCAGGAATGACTGTCATAAAGCTTGCGATGAGAAGGGATGGAGTGGGTGGGCTGATCGCTGTATCAGTCTTTTATGTGGTATGATTAAAGTGGAAGATATATCTGTGCTAGTGTAAGTCTTTAGCCTGCCCAATGGCACTGAGCCATTATTCCTGAAAACACATTAACAGCTCTTGTGATACAATTCAATTTTTCTATTTCACCGTAAAGTAACATTCTAAATGATAATAAGAGTTCCCAAATAAACATGGGATATAATATTTGCTAAAGACAATAATTGTACAGCAATTGGAGAAATCTCGAGGATTCGTAGCAGCAATCTACAGAGCTTGATTGAATGCTCAAGCAAAAACAGATTCACAGTGCTTCTGTGAACTCTTGTAGGCAAGAAATTTGCTGCGTCGTTTATCTCACCATCAATTTATTTTTTTATTGCTGGCACACCAACCTTGTATTCTCGACTATCACTCATTCGCTTGGGTTCAAACCGATTGAAGTGACATTTATAAAGTGTCACACATATACATATATATATATATATATGTATATATACATATATATATAAATTATGTCTTCTTTCCCTTTCCTTTACTCCTTCCTTGTTCCTTTCTTTTTTACATTTCTGCTAATCGCGCCAGAATGATGAGGAGAGCATCAGAACAGTCTATTGCTGACCTTGACAAGGCAGTTTCAAGGATCACCAGATTGACGGATCACGACTATCCTAGATTGACACCATAAAACTTATTAGCGCGGCCCTCCCAGATAAAATATATCAGTATTTATAATATTTTATACTAAGGATCAAACTCCAAAGAAAGAAATATCTTGCAACTCACAAATTCATACCGCTGTTCCCAGCAATTTTTGTACTAAAATTCTTATTCAAATCTGGTGAACCAAATGAAAGAGCAAAATTGCTAGCTTGCAGCTAGATTCCTGCGAAGACGCCGACGAGCTTTTCTACTCATCCACCAGAGCACTGTTGCTGACCTGACAAAATATAAAATACTCGTTGAGACTAACAACTTCCACAATCAAATGCGTGTAATGAAATTTCAAGAGAGCACATATAAACGTGTCTTTTACACTCAACTTTTGCTTGTCGATCAACTGAGCGCCAATGGGATTGGTAGAATGAATCATCTGTATCACCTATCGTCCCGTTAATCGTCGAGTGACTCGAGCGAGTACCAGCAACACTTCCATTTTTCCCTATCACATGCAAGAGTGGCCCAGTGGGCCTCCTCGCTTTAGGGTTTCGCTCAGCATCATGTCTTTCTTCTATGCCTCTCGTGAAAAAATCGGACCATCGGTGTTCCTCTAGAGCGCTTGACATCCTGAAGAATCCAGTCGGTAACGGCTCTTGTCCATCGGTTGTCGTTGAAGCGCATCACGTGTCTGGCCTACCATATTTTCGATATCCTCGCGTGTAGGACGGTGTCTTCGATTTCGATCATTGACGTAAATCTGAATTTCTAATCTTTTCTCTTATTTCCGAGATACGGGATGATCCTGGCAACGATCTTTCGACTGCGCGTTCAATACCGCCATGTGAGCTTTCATCCTGCCTACGTAGCCACCAGGTTTCAGTTGCATACGTTGGGGCAGGGATAATCGTCGATTCGAAAACGTGGACACGGAAACGGATGTTCTTTGTCCACTTCATTATATCTTCGATGCTCTCAAATGTTCCCCTAGCCGCTCGTTTCCTCCTGCTCAACTCTAGGGTTGGGTCGTTCATCATGTGATTTCACGACCTAGATAGACATAATTGGAGCATTCGGAGATGTTTGTTTCGTTGAGCGTGAATGAGGCATTCAAAACCCATGCGTTCCTCATGAACATCTTTTTCGTTAGATCTAGTTGGAGAACAAGCCTTCCACAAGCGTCGACGAAATCGGTCGACATTTTTTCCACTTGGCTGATGTTTGGTGTATGAGGACGATATCATCAGTAAAACGAAGATGGTTTAATGCCGTCGATTCTCACTCCCATATCGTCTCATTCTAATGTTCGAATGACATATTGGAGAATAGCAGTGAATAGGAATCGAAGGCTTTCTTAGGGTTGGTGAAAGTGAGGTAGAGCGATATTTTGTACTCCCGTGAAACTTTAATGAATCTTGTAACCAGTGTGGATGTCGTCTATGGTACTAAATCCTTTTCGGAACCCGGCTTGTTCACATGGCTGTCCTTCGTCCAGTGTTCTGTCAATCCTGTTTAGGACGACTCGAGTAAAGTGTTTGTAGACAACGGACAGCAAGCAGATTGGGCGATACTGCCTATGTCGTGAAGGTCTCCCTTTTTGAACAACAATACGGTCTTGTGGGTTTTCCATTGAATCGGGACCTTGCATTCTGACAGGTAGCGAGTGAAGAGCCGAGACAGGGTGTTGATGAGAACTGGCGGCAGATTCTTCAGGTGTTCTGGTCTAATCTTGTCTGGACCGGGATGTTGTTCTGTTCTTCACCGACGATATAGCATGTCGGATTTTGGAAGGGAGGACCGATGGTACGACAGATTCATCCTCTTTCAAATTATCTGACTGCAAGAGGATAAGAGGAGAGGAGAGAAAGCACGATGAATAGCTTCATGTAGTTGCCAACATTCTCAGTATCCTAATTTTTGAACTCTATAGCAAGGTCTTATAGGTAAATACTTTCTAATGATGATAATTATCTCTTTGGCCTTTTCATCACGGTATGATGTTATTCCCGGAAAGGGTGAGACGCGAATTCAATTCCTGCTTGAAGTTCAAAGGTTTGCTTATATTAACACTACTGTACGTTTTCAGTGACAGCAGAACTCACTACAATCTCAAATCTTTTTTTACACATTACAAGCTTGGTCATAAACATAACGATAGGATGCAGGCTGTTGCCCACGAGCTTTTGGTCTACGTGTCCTCTGAAACACTACTAATGTTGGCGCCTATTGCAATCGAGCTATCATGTTATGTACATATTTTGCAACAGGGCAGGTTTGCACAATGGTTAGTGAAACGTGGTATGTAAAGGATGAATCGCTGACTAGATCTCGTAGTCATTGATCACCAGAAATTCCACTTTCTCGAGGTTGGTAAACTGGTGTTAGAGACGTTTAGAGCAAAATTAACATCTTGGTAGTTATTTAAGAGATTGCGCAAGTCAGATGTACAATCTGACACCCTAACCGCGCTCCATGAAGCCAAACACACAAGTGTCTTTTAACGACTAATCAGCCCAAAAGCTTTTCCGTCACGGTTTCGTCCACATGTATTCCATCATTTCTTCGTTCTTATGTGAGAACGCCTATGGCGCAGTGGTTAATGTGTTCTGCGACACATATTTTCGATTAGTCGATGACTAATGGGTCGCTAATGTACTCGAAGCTCATCAAGCCCATCCATCCCCCTGCGTCGGCAAACTGTTATAAGACCTTCTAGGAGAATAGCAACACTGATTTGATAGATGGGTAGGCTACCGCGAATGCATGTAAGGGCAAGATTTGCTTTAATTCACCTCAAACGAAGCTAGGCTTGGAACTGGAGCTCAGCGCATCCTTCGAGGATTGACCAACGCCAAGAGTTTTAGCTTTATCGTTTCTATCCTTGTTTACAGCTGTCACTTGCTAAAAGTCCTCAAGTGATATTGTTGTTAAAGAAATCATCGACAATTCTTTAGTGATATTCTAAGCTATCACACTTGCCATATTAGTATATATCGAAGCACCTAAAGAGATAGACTCAAAATAGACAGCTCTCTTTTAGCTTAATGGCGAACGTTCAATTTTTACGGATGCGCATTGCAACAATATTCAGACTGCGCCGAATTCTGGATTTCTTTTACAAAGTTCTTCCTTTCCGGCACTTTTTCAGATGTTGCCTCTTCCTGATATCGCTTAGTGTGGACTTTATATATTTACGTACGATGCATTACCACCGACAACACATAAAAATGCACATGTACACAACTTTCATTGCATATATGTTATCAAAACTTTGATGTTATTGTTGAAATGATAACATCTCTATGCAGTGGTCGGTTCTGAGTTGTCATTTCATTTCTTCAGCATTCAAAGCCGGTGTTACTTTCATCACCTCTGCATTCCATCGAACAAATTTGAAGAAACTTTTCAACCGAGTATCAATAATGGAGGCCAAAGATGTTGAAAAAGCAGAGCAGTCGGAAACCATGCTGGTAGGAAGTTTAATGCTTTTGCTCGAAAGTACAGTTTAGGGCAAGCGTATGCCAGGATTCTGCAAACGTTCTGATGAGGTGGAGCCGTAAGGTGACAAGTCTTATTTTCTACAAATGCCCTGGTTACACGTAGTAATTATCATTTGTAATCATCACGACACTATTCACAAACTTGTGCCCACGAAAAATCTTCGCTAAGGTCGCAAAGTAGTGGTGAAAACGGGATTGCAATTGGAGCATCAAACCAACATGAAGAGAAGATTTGACACATCCAAGTACCTATAGATGAAGGTACAGAGTTGTTTTTTCGAAGAAATTAATTGAATGACAATATAACCACTGTCACGATCAATGATATGCAACCATTTTCTGGGCAAAGACAGAATGCCGTCTCCACAAAAAGAATGACGCTGGCGATCAAAGAACTCGGTAAGATCGCTTGAAAGCTGGTTGGAAGTCTTTAAATTTTTTTCGTCCACAGATGCTCCTTCAGAGTGTGGAAGATATGATAATTAAGAAGCAATATCAGGCGTACTACGTTGGACTGTGGTGCTGTGGTCCAACCGAGTTTTCCATAATTTGGAGAGTCGACTTTGCAATGTGAGGTCGAGCGTTTAACTAGAGAGGAGCGACACTGAATCGTTTCGAACGCTTTTTCTCGCGCACTGCGGCCTACTTCGGGTGTTGTTCTCCATTGCGGACGTCGACGTTGATTGTCAGCTTCCCGTCAGATATCTCTCAAAGCAGCGTATCCTGCCATTCACGGGGGAACACAGAATTTTCCGAACACGGATCCTGTGCTTAGGTTTAACTAGAGAGTCTTTGCCGCGAGGCAGCCACTAGACGTGACTCGTATTGTTTTCGTAGTGGGCCTAGGAGGACGCAAAAATCCTCTTGTGTGTCTTATGTCTTCTTTCTTATTAAGCGGGGCACGAGGTATAGAATCCAAACTTTATTCACACAATCAAACAGCTATCGTTTCGGCAGGCCGCCTTCGTCAGAGCAGCTTTTGTTATGTCTTCAACTGAATGAACAGGTGAAGGACAACGGAACGGTAATCACATAGACCAGTAATGCACCCTACCCATCAAAACAGCAGTTTTATTATACTGCCTCATATCACGGGTGATGACGAGGACTCTTGTGTGCGTTTGATTATCTGCACGAACCATCGTTACACAATGTCCTGCCTACCATTTCTTTAACTAAGCCTTTTTTTTACCACCCGTCATTCACGAACGTCTTTCTTTTTGCCGCATGGTGGAACTGTTAGTCCGCGATATACTCTTCACATGAGTATTGTTAGATGGTAAACACTTCTCTCATCGATATCTCAAAGTAGTCACGTTAGAATCCTTGGACCTTTTCAACATGACAGCCGCCGATTTTTGTGCGACAATTAGGATTGTTCAGAGAATTCTGGTTCAAATTTAACAACTACGGGAAGACTGTTGTGATACTGGTTTGATCAGGGTGGAGTTTTATCAACAAATATTCGTGTTTTCATTGCATCTCCTTTCACGGCGCTTTCACATCCGTGAAGCAATGTGGTAGACAAATATGAATAACCTCTCCAGTAAGCTTCAGAGAAGTTGTAAAATCAATGATACTCTTTGTTATTTTCAGACTATTACATGTACAGCAACCAGTCTATTGTTTATATTGACAGTAGGAGCTATCGTTTCCGGTATTTTGTTCGGCTTCATCATCCTTCCGCTGAATGTTTCACCTCAGGTAGATGTTTTCCAGACTGACAGCGTTTTCAAACTCAAACGTTTTCGATAATCTTTGCCCAAACGTAGCTGTTTGTAGAGAGATAAAAGCCCTCTCAAAAAGGTAGAGAAACAAAGTGTAGCAAAATTTTTTTTCTGAAAAAGGGGCATTCATTTAAATCTTTAACATCAAAAGATCCAGTAAATGGAAGCAAATGCCTCTATTTCCTCGAAATCACTGAAACCTTGACAAAATTAATGAATTGCAATCTTTAATTATCAAGGTCGTCGATTCAGCAATTATCAATTCTTTACTGATAAGGCACCTAAATGGCTAGACATGTTACTGGGTATATCTCTTATGAGACAGAAAGGATAAGCGCGTCACCTATTCGTTAATGCCCAAATTGCAAGATAATGCAATCAAACATAAATAGGCGAAACAGTTGAAGAAGAAGAAAAAACCACTGAACAAATGATAAACACATCGATACCATCCTTGAGAAGCATTGTGCCGGAAGAAGTAGATGATTTCAGTGAACCTCGCAAGACACGTTGTCTAGAGGACTACGGTACATGCAAGCCTCGGGGTCAGACACGGGCAATCGTGCCCATCTTAGATAAGATAAGTGTACCTCATAAGATATTAGGTCTTCTCATGAATTTTAATACTAGAGCATAAGCATCAAAGTTATATAAGCAGAGGTAATTACAATTGCATAACAACACCATGCAAAGTATGCGCCATCAGCCTGAACCCATCTCTGTCATCTTAGGCAATAAATCAACGGCGTATTTATAGGACTAGCCATCCTTGAACTTGAAGAAGGTTGTCAATCTTCAGGGCAAATTTTTGATGTCTCAGAACTCCATTTTGCTGACAAAGGGCTCCAGCGATAGGAAGAGGTGATAGTCAGACGGCAACAAGTCAGGAATGGACCGACGATGATCCGACAACTCCCAGCCCTGTTCGGTCAACCTCTTTGCCAAATTGGCGACATGAAGCCTTTCATTGATTTGAAGTAGGATGAGAATGCGGCGACGTCTGCGTGACAAGGTCCGATTGCAGCTTTCAAGTGTTCACAGTGTCGCTTGACAATGATAGTGTCTATGACTGCAACAAGACCCAGTGAATTGGCCCGGTCCGCTCTCAAAGATGATGAGCGTAACCTTTGGCGCGGATCCATTTAGGACGTATAGTTGAAGTTCACCGTTGGCTTGGTGACAGCCAACGTTTCGGACAACGCTCACTTTGAAAAAAAAATCCATTTTCTTCAACGGTGACGTTACTGACAAGAAGTGGAGCGCGAAGATGATGACAAGGAAGTCTTTGAGCGATGTTCTTGCGTTTAGCAATTTTTGTTACTTCTGGTTAACAAATTTAGTGTTACTGCTCCGCAGGGCGGGAGAAAAGTTCTGTCAATTTTCTAGATGCTTCAAGATTCTAAAAAAAAATGCTGCATAGACTTATAAATTCATTTAGTTAGAAAATTGCTACGTTTATAAGTGAACATCTATATCAGCAAGCAAAAAAGTTTCTCAGATATTCTCAGAATTACCTCCTTTGGCCTCTATACATTTACGAAGTCATTAGGTAAATTTTCAATGGTGATCGCACCTGTCTCCACCATAATTTCTTTGCACCCTCTGTCAACGCCGTTCTGAGTTCGTCTACAGTAGTGTAGCAAGCAGTCGAGATTATCTTCTTCTGGTACGGTCTCCACGGAATAATCCACGTCTCACGGGTTGAGATCCAGCGAGTTTGACGGCCAAACGTCCTTGCCTCAAAAGCTTGGAAACAGCTTCTAAATTACAATCGTTGAACTGACCCAATGCGCATGAAGCTGATCCAGCTAAAGCGCAAATTCGTCGGTGCCAAAGCGTTGAGTAGTGCGAGGATCTAGTAAGTCCCGTGAAACTTGCTGCTTATAGTGGTAGCGTTGATTTGACGTTTTCTGTTGATGAAGACCAAAATGTCGAGATAGAGCATCACAGGAAGTTGGAAAGTGACTGCAGCTCATGCTTTTGCTACTGCGACGGTTCTGCTTATCCTTCTTTAGAGATTGACTTCGATTCTGGCGATTGTGAGGTGATTCTCCTGTGAACATCTTCTTATTTGTGAAAAGCACCTTCGACAAGCGAGCACCAGCTATCAAACTAATCATTTAGCGACCTCTTAAAAGCGCTTTTTCTTCCATTTTTTTGTTCAAAAGTGAACACGAACGATCTTGTTACTGCGCAGCTCCAGCTATTTTGACAATGTTTTGAACTTTTCACTAGCTGATCCAGAGCTTTTTTGCTATTTAGCGCATCAAACGCTCCGAATTTCGTTGATCTACTAGCGAGTCTTCCTGATTTTTCCAAAGTAGACGTCTTGAACTGTTCTGAAAACATTCTTTAGATGTCGTTCTACTTTATCCCTGGGTCTTATTACAGCTTTTCATCACTTCACTTTACTATATTTTTGTGCATACCCAATGTTTCGCAAAACTGCCTACTTTTATTACGCTCAATTTAGACCGTTATGGTGATGAACTTTCCTGGAGAAGTGTTGATGAGGATGTTGACACTGAGTGTTCTCCCTCTTGTTGTCAGTTCACTGATCTCAGGTTAGCACTTGTATTTATTCATGAGTGTAACGAACTTCTCCCAATTTTATATCAGTGCAACATAATTCTTCAAGAAATGAGCCGTCGTTTTCACGATCCTAGCAAGTTTTCCAGCATTCTAAGCATTCAGCCTTTCATCCGAATCCTTTCCTTTCCACTTTTGTCCATTCTTCTACTTCATTGTTCCTTTGGAAAGTTTTTTGGCACCAGCAGAATGTAACTGCGTTAGAATTCCGCATGAGGAAATTCATATTATCCTTATTTAGATCGTTTGAGGTTGTTGATGAATTTATTCAGGAATTACAAGAATAGGAGCGGAATTGACTGGAAAAATAGGATTGATGGCGCTCACCTACTATTTCGTAAGCACGCTTGTTGCTGTTATTGTAAGTAGACTTTTATTCTTCAAGCATGAAATAAATCTACTCTTTTTGACCAAAAAACCTCACAGGCCATAAAAACCTTGCTTTTTTTCGTAACGATGTTATATGCATATCCTTTTCTTAGTTTATCTCTTGTAGTTTTCCACTAAGTCAACATCACTGTCGTAGCATGCGAGATTTTCATGCTCTTTCGAAATTTCCGTAAGGAAAGCTTTCTGCACCAAGCGCTTTTGTATGATACTATTTCAATAACGTATAGCCTCCAATCTATCCAGGAAGTTTAACTACGCTCTACAACTTGGGTCGTGCTAGTGGTCAGCCTTTTGTGTTTTTTTTTTGATTTTTAAGCAGGGCTTCAGCCTTCCAAAAGAAAGCTTTCACATGACAGTACTATTACAAATTGTCCTATAATCTTATAACGATAATGGACCCACAGTACACACAAATTCAGACCGGGATAATACTAGTGTGTCCATTCATCCTGGCGATACACAAATGAAAGCGGCCCTTGGTGAAGGTATAGAGGAAAGGAGAATTAGAACATCAGACGCGATACTAGACTTCCTAAGGTATACGTGTTCAGAGAACATCAACAATATTGGAAATCAATGTTCAAAAGCAAATTTAATAGATAGACTTGTATATTACTGTTATAACTGGATGATAAAGTCATTTATTGCCCGATACTTTTCATATGAATGAAGAATTACAAAATTCATGAAAAACTCCATTCTACTTGTTTACCAAAGTCTAATCTTTAACAATGACGCCTTGTTCAGAAATGCGATGCCGGATAATATTGTAGTGGCCGCATTTGAACACGCTGAAACTAAGTACGTCACCGTTCGTCGCCTAAGGATTCTGAAAGTAAACGACAGTGATCAGTTGAATATGCTTAACAGCACCACTTATGAGTACCTGAAAGCCACACTGAGCTCCACCGATGGAGTCAATTTACTTGGTCAGTTATTATTAAAGCTCTAAAAAGCTCTTGCCGTCAATCATTTTCTTAAAGATGCGCCATGATTTCACCTTCAATTTTTAACTTCGATTGAGATGATTGAATGCCTGTCTGCACTTTACAATCACTTGTGGTAGCGTCCCCCTAAAGCGAGTCAGTGCTGCTTATCCTCCAAGACAGTCTGAGAAGAGTTTGATACCAATTTACCGGCCCCCGGAGGGATGGATGACTTGGAGAGCCATGAGTGCGAGATCAAGCCACTGACCTCGTTTGTGACGCGAAGCACCTCTAACCACTGCGCCACATGCGCTCTAGTTCTGCTTATGAAGTGGCATTTCTGAGTAGCGCTTAGTCTACTGTTCGACTACTTTGTGTCGATAGCGCATTGCTTTAGACAAGACCATCGCGCAGTTTGGATCTTTTAGTATTCAGTGAGTTGAATTGCTCAACAAAAATCAAATTGTTCAATGGAGCACTGAGCACTGAAGTGTTTTAGTAAGTGTAGACCCAATGATATACATGCACGATTGTCCAGTTCGTTCCTAGTACTCGTCAGATCGAAAGTATTGAGTGAGTCAACCTGTGAACCTCTGTAAGTCATTATGTGGTGGACATATAAGCTTCCAATTACTTCTTCGAAAAGTTTGATAAAGTCAAGTTTATGACTAAAATCATCGGAGATTAATAACGCAGAGGCTACTTTCGTCATCCTTGTGGCATACTTTTTAGACTAGTACATTGCAGAGCAGTCTGGACGAAACTTAAGTTCAGGAATTCTTGATTTATGGTCTTTTTAAGAGGCTTAGAATTAAGTGATTCTGTAGTCATCACCATCGACATGGTAGCAGCCTGTGTGCAGTGAATCAATCCTTCTTCGGCTTATAGTCACCGGGAGCTGCCCTTGATAGCAACTTACAAGACCACTACGACTTTTATCCTGTAAATTGAAAGATAAATTCCTTTTCCAACTCAAACTCTTACTTCAAGTCTAAATTTTGATTACTGAAAACATTCTTTGTCAATTCATGGAAAGTCGAACCTTTGAATTATTTCTAAATCTTATTTCCCTCCCGAATTTATTTGTGTAGGTCGAGCATGGAGCCATGTATCTGCTGCAGAGTATGTCAGAGCAACATGTCTGATGATCATTCTTGAGCCATGCATGTGGTCTGTTATAGGGCAACCTATTGAGCCCGATACACATGTTTTGACGTTGAAAGTCTCACCAGAGTCTCACCACACGATCGGTACTGCTCGTCTTTTGCCAATCCGTCCCTGCAGTAAGAGTAGGCGACGAAAAACGTTTTATCATTATCAGGCATATCGAAAGTTGAGAGTGGTCTTGACAAAATACTCGAGAAGAGAGGTGCGATATAATTGTCTCAAAGCGCTTTGCTACAATTAGATCTTTTGTGAAAAGTTGCAAGCGATTCTCATCAATACGCATCAACCAACAAAATTTCAGGGATCATCGTCTTCTGTACTATCATAGGAGTCGCTCTATCACAGCTAGGCAGTGAATCCATTGTGACAACATATTTTTTTGGCGCATTGGATAAAGCTGTAACAAAGCTCGTCACGGTTATAATGTGGTGGAGTAGAAGGATAAGGCGTAATGTTCTCTGCTCTAATGAGTCTCTAAGGAATGAGGGGTGCATAAACTCTCGCTGAGCATTGTCAGAAACAATAGAATGTATGTCTGGCTTTTACAATGACTGAGGGTGATCTGTTGATGTATAAGGTTAGTATAACTTTCGTCTCAGACAACTCTGAACCCATTTGTTGACCCCGGATGGTTGGAAGGCTTGGTGAGCCTTGTGCGCGTAATCGAGCCATCAACAATGTGTGTGCCGAGGAGCACATCTAACCGTTTTGATTTAGGCACCTCACCATATGATGAGTAGAAAAGATTTTGTATAACGTAGATGAAAAAAGCAGTATGTAATAGGCAGAAAAGAGTGAAAGGAAGTGACTAGAATGAAAGGAATACGAGGACTGTCACAGCTTTTGAAGCCGGCCTTTTTTTTTGCTTAAGTGAATTGGAACAGTTTCTCTCACATCTCACGTAAGCAGAGGTCTTTGAGTTTATTGTGTAGTTTATTCTTTACCATCTAAGAAAAATTTAGCTCACAAATTTCACTAACAGTTGATCGGATTCATTCTTCTTGGAATCTTGTAACAACTCTGTTAGAAGGTTTCCGACACCTCTCTGTGGGCAGATGTTACCATGATAGTCTGAAAAGTTTTTTGGGCATTGTTTGATAATCAGGTTTTCACAGTGGTGCTGCAGGAGCAAGAGGCTCAACTGATCCCAACCAGGATGGAGCCGTTGGCTCATACGTGCTCAAAGCATCACTTCTAAGGTTGTGCAAAACCGCGACTTGAATTTTGCAAATATCTAAACAGATAAGTGCTGAGAAGGAGAAGTTGAGATTACCTAACATGCTCTTTTGGAAGAGGATGCGACTCCATGGATCATTCTCATAGAAGGAGCTTGCCAGACTTGCACGAGTGCACGTGAGGTGTTCCCAAATGATGGATAGGTAAATTGAACGCAAATCGAAAGCAACCATGTACTACGCAGATATGCAAGTGAAATCGGGAAATAAACTCTTTCTGTGTAGTCAGTTTGATTTACCTTTACTTCCACAGTCAAAATGGCCGAAAGCCTGTAATCAAGCAGTTAATAGGTACATGGAAGGCGGTTAGGAAGTCGTCTACAAATATAAACTCCTCTTGTCCCAAAGAGAGACAAAAATTATGAAGGAAGTGAGTCTTATTTCTGTGATCTCTGAAAGGTCAAGATATGACAGTGTAGGAAAGGACGATTATGAAGGCATGAAGGCCAACTGAAATCTCAAAACCACATCAGACTGGCGAAATCGTAACGGAGTAAAATGACGATCTGTATCTGTAATGCTGCATTGAATCCCCAATGAACGACTCAGTTATACAACAAGGGAGGATCAGGTATTCCGTGATGAACTAGCTGAGACGAGAAGACATCATTCATTTCACGTCATGACACCAGAAAGAAAGTGTTTTTTGAATTATGCGATGGCACAGACGTCGGCGGCGTTGGCGTTGTTGTTGAACGAGTTTGTCTATTAATATTAGTTCATTCGAACAACTTATACCACGGGTTGAACGTTTACAGTTAAGGCCACCTAGGTCAATGCTGGTTTACCATGTTCATAAGAGTACGCACCAATGCTAAGCCATGACGAAGGTAAAGTCGAAGCGTTCTACATGTATTTAAATCTCTTGAAAGACAACTCTACATTCTTCGTTTTATCGTGTCGTTGATAACCATCCATGGTGAATTACAAATGCAGAGCCTCACCTACGGCGGTGACCGAGGTACTCTTCCACTGGGGAGCATCACAAGGGAGTAGAGTGCATCTTAGCAGACTGAAGGAGACACTAAGCCGATAAATTCAAACAGTGAAACCTTAAAACTCTCGAACACTGGGATTTATTCGAATCATTCAAGAAATACGACTGGCTCATCCAACATATTCAAGTTATTGCCATGAAAGCAGAGAATCCGAGAGATATCAAGAGCGCTTGTTCCTTAACACTTCAGCTGATATGCCAATGTAGATTCGTACAAGCCACATGCAACTGAAACATTACGACCGAGCATGTAAAGCGTTGCAGAGAAGAGACAAAAGATAATTCAAACAAAAAAGGCAACAGATAATTTCTAAGTTGCAAAGCGAAGAAGAGCTATTGCTTCCCCCTAAAACTTCGTCAATCTGAAAGCCAAGATATCTGCGCTTGGACGCCTTGATGGAACAATCGCATCTTTCAGAACGGTGATGTAAGAAATCATCTACGATTCCTACTCTGATCTTTTTAAAAGACTCGTTTTCTTATTGTTATATGAGGCAAATGAGGATGTATCGTAATTCCATCGGTTTACCCTGTGAAATTCTACAAGTTTACTCATCAATGAGAATCGAACAACAGGTGGTCCACACACTATAAGACGTGGACACCTGAAAAACGTCTTGTCAGTCCTCATTAACAGACTGACTTGGCCATTTACACGCTACCTGCAGAATAGAAGGTTCTCCGTCAATGATAAAGCAGAGATAGTGCTGTTGTTTGAAGGGAAGACCTCTATGATGCTGGCGACCTTAGAACAATCTGTTTGCTGCGAGTCTATAGACTGTTCACTAGAGTTTACACTGACCGACTCTGAAGAAAAACAGTCATACGAAACGAGCAGACTTTTGTTAAAGATGTAGTGGTATAGACAACATCCACACTATAACAAGATTTACACGTTTCGAGAGTAGAAGAGAACTTTAATTGATCTGAAGAAGACCTTCGAATCATCCGAGCAGAAGCAGTGTGAAAGCGCTGTACGACTACGACATCTTCACCCAGAGCATAATGGTCTTTTGTGAAATACATAGAGATTCCACAACCTAAATTTATTATTTATGACAACCTCACTATCAACGTAAGAAGAGTTGGCAAGGCGATGCCATCTCACCAAAACAGCTATGTTTCATAGCCCTTCCGTACATCAGAATGAGGTAACATGAGATGGTAAATAGACGAACGGCAATCATAGCGTGCTTATGACACCATGCATCAGCCAGGAGGAGCAAGTATGATCGATTCCAACACTTCTTGTGGAAAATTGATTTCCAACTAAACCGAATGCTAACGATTTTCATGAGAAATGGATTCGTTTTCGAATGCCCTATTTGCGCTCTACGGAATGAGTTTCTCGGAATACTCTATCAAATCTCAGATTGTATCTCTCTGAACCGGGAGTCAGTGTGGATGGAAAACTACCTAGCTTCAGAGGAGAGTATCAGGAAGCGAGCGGTCTAGGAACGTTGAACTTGAACGGACGAGAGCTGTTGCCGACCGAAATTCTCTAAATGTCAAACACAGTGTAAGAAGACCATAAACCTAATCACTGCCTGCCTTCTTAAAGAATATAGAGCAGAAATGTGGGCTTGACAAGTTTGAGAATGGAACCACATAGAAGTGAAAATTGAGCCTACAGCGAGATGACCCATTGAGCTAGTCTTACGCGCAATGGGAGAGATCTGAAAGTTTCACTAGCGTCTTCTCGAATCACTCGACGATCGGCGGGATGACAGATGATACAGGTGTTGCAATAGTTTAAGTTTTAAGGTGAAGATTACAGTTTTGCTTTTGTAAGCCTAATCCTGGGGCGAAGAGGGTGGGGATGCCGTGGTTGTGTTGCTCGGCGCAGCTTGACGCGATAGTGATTCCACAGCCTCCCAACACTCTACGGCAGTGAATAACGAACGCCCGATCCTGGCTGTTTTCGAGATTGCAAGGAGACGTTCTCGACCAGTATTTCATGACGTTCATGAAGAAGGCGGAAAGGGGAAAAAAGCTGCGACGACGAGCTAAATTAAGTGTTAATAAAATAAAAATATGATTATATAGCTGCTGTAGTGTTGAATGTGTTTCAGACTAAAACTACTACCAATTTTTTTCATGGATTTCAGGTACTCTCCTTTGGGAATTCTATGCTTGATCATGGCAAGAATCCTTGAAACCGATCATCTGCCTGGTACAGCATGGACACTTGGACTGTATATGCTGACGGTTTGTTACGTATCACTGTGTTTTTGGCAAATTTAGGCTAATTACTTCATAGTATCGCTTCTTGCTTGTCCTCTGAAGCAGAAGTTTAGCAGTTCATCGCTTTATATATAGATTAAATGTTATTGACTAAAGTATAGAAACAAACTAGCTAATCCTCTGAATATAAGGGTATGTTGGCCTATAGGTGAGAAGAATCGAACTAATGGCACACGAGTCATCAAGCTTATTGCAGATTCTGTCTAGATTTATATGAGATATAGTAATATTTATAAGAATATATGAGGTTTTAGTGTATCACGATCACCTCGTATTATAACATTCTCCTCGACATCACTGCTTAACTGATTCGTCAGCGACATTTCCCAGCTCTTATCTAACACACATTAATGGTTACCTGAAGCAGTAGAGCTAAAGAAACAATGATTGCCGAATGGGCACGTCACTGGACCGACCAAATTTTCATCTCTTCGTGATTACCTAAGCAACAGAATAATTTTCCGCGAATGCTTTTTCTGATCCGCACTAGCGTAGTGGTTGTGTACGATGACGGCTAAGAAGCCCTCTAACGGAACTACCAAGGAAAGGTTCGGGGAGGATTGATCGTGTAACCTCAGCGTGGTACACGAAATTACTGAAAATCTTGGGAGGCGCTCGAACCATTAACAAGTGCCGAGATTTTATGTGCAACGGATGCAAGTCAGCGAATCAAATAAATGAAGTACTGACTGTTTACATTTTCTTCTGCAACTCACTGAACTCTAACTCACTCACTAGTAATCCAAGCTAAATTTTTACCTTATCATACAATAAAACGAAAAGTCTACTATTCAGTTTGAAAACTTCTGGCGAATTATTCTTTCCGTCAGGTTTTCATCGGACTAGGCGTACATCTCTTCATTTCTATGCCTTTGATATTCCTCATCACTACGCACAAAAATCCGTACGATTTTATGCCCGGACTTCTCCAAGCGTGGATGACAGCTATTGGAACCTCCTCGAGGTTTGTTTTTTATAGAATGTGAACAATCTCTAATAATTCTGTATTTTTCATAATTTATGAAAATATGACATGTTGAAATTGTTAATCAATAGCTATTCAGTTCGGTGACTCTTCCAATCACCTTTAATTGTGTAGAAGAAGATCTCAACGTTGATCGAAGAGTTTCACGTTTTGTAATCTCCATCGGTTCCGCTGTCAATATGGTAATGTTCTAGATTTACTGAAAAATAAACAAATATCTGGAATGAATTCCAGAAGCAACTATTTGTTTCTAATTCCATCTCTTATCTTTTAGCTCTCAGTTTTATATCCTTTTGCACTTTGAAATAATTTCGGAGCCCACCACGTCCTGTTTACGATGAACGATAAAAACAGTAGTAATGATGCTGTTCATCACGGATAAAAAGCTTGTTCCAACTCATTCAAAACTCGTTTGATCTCTTATTTGAGCGAGTCCGGCAAATAAGTACCAGATTGAACCGTGAGCGGTTAACTCCCTGAAAAGTAAATGAGTACACATCCACATCTGTTTCACGATTCCGATAGAATTGACTCGAAAAGTAATCAAAAAGTGGCTAAAAACTATGAACTAATGACCAAGCCCTCATATGAACAGTTCGGAGACCATCTTGAATGATGGACGCGTCGAATATTAGAAGTCCTGGGACTCGCAATGGAGAAATCTGATGACGTGTCATGTAAATAAGCAGGAATATGTCATGACTATGAAATGAAAGGTGAATCCGTGAGGACACCCTCTTTACTTCTTGAGTTCAGAAAATCAAAGTTCATTGCATCAAATATTTTAATATTGATTGGCCTACGAAATGACTTGCGAATACTTATAGACTCTTTGCGGTAGTTCAATTCAGTGGGTTTGTTAGCGATTCAACACTGGTTGATCTCTGATTATGGATTTTAGCAATATTATTTGAACCTATCTACACATTTATCACTCACCTTACCAAGTAGAAGAAACAAATGATTCACAATATACTAGAATGTCATGAAAGGGTTTAGAAAAGATTATCAGCGAAAAAAACAGACGATTCATGAATATAATTGTGTCATGATAAAGGATGGAACTGCGTTGTGCATGGCGGTTGCGGCGATTTTCATTGCTCAACTGAACGGTGTGGAAATGTCGTTTCTGCGAGTAATTAGTGTGAGGTTAGTAATATACCGTGTAATAAAGTCCTTTTGAGTTTTCTTCATGACATTAAGTCGAATCAAAATATTTGGCACTAGATCAACAAACACCAAATTCATCGTTCAATTGCGTTTTTGGTAAATGAATCACTTAGTTTTGCTTTGAAAGTTGAGCTGCCTTGGAAACAAATTCGCTTGCTACTTATGTACGAATACTGCTTAGGGAGAAGTGCTATAGAGGCGGCGCGCGAGATTAATAGAGAATTGGGAGATGATACGGTTGCAGAAAGATCGGCTAGAAAGTGGTTCGCAAAGTTTAAAGCTACAGAGAACAGTCCGGAGGATCAGTCGAGGTCGAGCCGTTCACACGAAGCTCCATTAATCGTGAGCGTCACTGTTCTAGCATTTCGCCTATGGGCCATTCGTGCATGAGTAGCAAGCGAATTCGTTCCCACGACAACTCCATCTTGTAACAAGCATAGGCAAATTGTGTAACAAAATGTTAGCAACAAAATTCGCATTGAGCGGCACCAAAATCATTCAGTTTTAATCATTTCTGGTTAATATATTTAGGTTCATTGCCTTGGTGCCAAAACTTATGAAACGACATAGTTTTTGCAGCTTCACTGTCACGTTGGCAGCAATGTGTTCAGCAGGAGTACCGTCGGCCGGTCTGATATTAGTGTTGACATCAATGGGGCTACCAATTGGAGACGTATCGTTGCTGCTCCTCGCTGATAGGATACTGTGAGTCAGTTTTACAAATTCGCTTGTTGTAGCTCTGAACCTGCCCTCTTCCGTCTTGAGTACAGAACACGAAAATTGAAAGATATAGTGAATTTGACTCAATATTTTCCCGCTTGATAACCTCTGACTCTACTTTTCTCGGGCACCTAAGCCTTAAAAGTTGTACTTTATTTGCGTTGAAGATCTTTTAGCTATTTGTGCTTTCTATCAACCTTTTTTTATCAAGTAGTTAGCGCACGCACCAACAGGTTCTAATTGTTTTTCTGAGTCACTAAGCTCTAAATTAGCATCGTATTCATGCGTTTTTTCTCTAATCTTTGATGAGAAAAAACAAAAGAAATTTTCGAGCTTTAGTGAAGAAGAAATGCGCTAAATGTTTACCGAGATTCCGAATGGGAATATCGATTAATAACTCTGTTTGAGCAGCTCTTGATGTACAAGCAATTCAATGCCAAATTTGAGCGGTTATAGCTATAGGAGAATTGATGGGAGGTTTTACGCTAGAGATACAAATCAGAAAACGTGGCACATGCTCTGAAATGTTATTATTTTCTGCTTATGATGGCTTAATCTGATGAAACACCTAACAGCTTTGACGTTTGAATGCAGAGATCGTGTTCGAGAGTCCATCAATGTGGTCGGAAATGCGTTTGGCGCCGTAATCATTAATCATCACGTCAAAGAGGACCTCCTGGCTTATGATGTCCTTCATGCGAACGACTTCGACCTAAACGGCAAGTAATTCGTAGTTAGTTCTCTTGTTCTAAAAAAAATTTAAGGGAGAGAAAATTGACTTTGCTTTTCGAGTGTTTTATTCGTTAAAGCTCGAATGTTCCACTTTTTATTGGACACTTTTCGACTCTCAAGAAGTGAAGTGATGACGTTTTGCTAAAAAGTATGTAGTGCGCATTCATTTTCACCTTCTGGTACATGTAACGCTTTTATATAGTACATATTCATCATTTCTTACTTTACACAGCTTTGTCTCCTTCATGAAAAAAACAGTGTTGAACATAGGAAAGCACAGCAGGAGAAACTTCTAAGTAAAGTGTACTACTCGAAAAATGTCAAAAATTTGTTTGCGAAGAGAAAAAACCCTCTGTGTTCCTATTACGGTTTATCTAACTTACTGTCTGTTGAGAAAAGCGCCGTTGCAACCACTCTATTAATCATGGTATCGACTGCTTCTAAAAGCTCGCAATAAACATTCAATTTAACTTTTTAGGAATGTTCAAAGCCTTACCCGAGATTGATACGCTGCGCCTAACTCCTTGCTACAGTATAGGGCTTAATGTGGGGCGTGGGCTACTGAAGAGGGGGCGAGACCTCCGAAATACTCTATGAGCGTTAACAAGAATTGCATTATGTAATTGTTGGCATATTTATGAATTCAGTATACACTACCAACTCTGATTAACGATATATATACATATGTATATATATATATATATATATATTGCATTGATCATTAGCAGTCCGGAATGGAAGGGTGTGAGAGATCAATCATATCCTTCTCATCTTTATTCCTTTCACAACTACACTTTCACGCGCTGTCAACTGTGCTTAGGACATTCTGTTCTAACGCGTTTTTATCTTTGCTCGATATCTTTGGAGTCAGCCAGTGAAATTTGTTTGCTAATCTTTTGTTAATTGGAAGCCATCACTACATGCTCGGTTTACAATCCAAATAAATGCTCGTGATGAGAAGAAAGAATTCCGTGAATTCTCTCATGCAGCCTTTCTTCACTCAGAAATCGATTAGCATATTTTTAAGAATCACAAGAATTTTTCGTATTTGAGTAGAAATGCATTTTGTTTTTTGTTGTTAATTCTTCTGTGCTTTGTATAAATTCCTGGGAGTGACCACGACAAACTATTATACGTATCCTGACAACTATACACTACAAGGATAATTTTTCTCAATGAAGCGAGCGTCATGATTCCACTGTTCATCGAAAACGGAGACTATGTCGTCCGTAAATGGGCTTTACAAAATCTTAGAACTCCTGCGCGTCTTTCGCTTGCAAGGTGGATAAGGAGAGCTCCACAGTTCTTCTATGAGGCATTTTTTACGAACTGTTGTGATAATGCAGAAAAAGGTGGCGTGGTGCAGTGTATTGTAATATGAGTTTACTCTTTACTTTGAGGATAGCCACTGAACTTCCCAGCATAGAAAACTGTGCTGATGAAATTATACTGATTATGGCATTTCAAAAAATCAGTAATGTTTTTTGATTTTTAAGAGAGTGAACCATAATTTTATGCTCTATGATGTTCCAAAAAATTGTCGTGAATGTTTCATAATACGTAAATCGCGTTCATCTTTGATAATACAATTATATTTTAGGGCTAATTGGCAATATGAAGCCAAAGGAAACTGGTGGGCCAAAGTGGTGATAAGAAGGCAATTAAAATTGATTCAAGCAACCTAAAAAACGCTCCCAGCATGACGACGAACGCTAAAGCCAGCTATGCGAAGGACGAAATCTCCGTTGAAATGCCGGAAACTGTTACCAATCAAGCAAATACAGGGGTCCCAGCCTACGGAACATCGTCAAACACAAATTACTCAAAAAAATTGTGACTAATGATCAGATATAAAGAATATTATGTTTGACTATTTTTACCATACTCGACTCGTATTATGCAACGTCTATTTCTAAATTAGGGTATCCATTGATAATGTGAAAAATAAGTTGAGCCTGATGCAAAACCTTGATTTATCGTCATATCTCTAAAATAGTAGGATACCACAGGTTTCCACAGCCGTGTTTGTTTATGTAAAGATCAGTAAGCAATCTTTTTACTAGCGACAAAATAGCGTGTGTATTCTGAATACATAAACCATTGGCTAGGAAAGCCAACGAATGAAGGGAAAGTAACAGAACACAACATTTCTGTTAAACTGCATGCCGTATCACTGTTTTCCCAAATCCTCAATTCTAAGTAATGTTGGTGGAAGAACTGGTATTCGACGACGCTTGACAATCAGTCAACATTAGTAACGAAATTGCTCTGCCTTTTATACTCTGTTTGGGCAAAAAAATCAACAATCAAGGCATATATTAGAATATTAGAATAATTTAAGAGTAACATATTGAACAGAGGCGCCATACAAAAAACGCTTGGTCTTTGGTTCAATCTCCTTCCATCAGTTTCATCTTTTATTATTGACTCTTGTGCATTTCCACGAATACAGAATATCTACGTGTATTAGTCGGAATGTCAACATGAGAATTTTCTCGGCTTCGCAACTGAATAGAAAGGAACGAGCTGACTGAAGAACATTTAAGAGTGTAGCAGATATGGCGAAGAGGGAAACGGACGTCCATTCCCGAGTTCCTCCTTTATACACTTTGATTTCTTATGTTTTTACATAAACGTCACAAGCGTACATGCTACGACAACTAGATGACAGTTCATTCAGTACAACTGCAACTTCACGTGCATTCGAAAGAGCATTCCGATTCATAACACGAAATATAGAATTAGAGGATTCAACGTGTGTCAGCCAATGAATTTGATCGAATTGTTCGCGAGCAGTAAAGAAACATCGATTTGATAGTGAAAGAGAATTTTAGGAGAAAACTATGACGCTTCTTGAATTTCAGGAGTGAATGGAATTGGCTTTGCTCACTTCGCGCACGACGAAGAGAAATGTAGACTATAATAGCACCCGACAGAGTCACGATCAGTGCAAGGACTGATTGCAATGGCGAATAAGACTCCTTGGTCTAAGAAATGGTTTATAAACGGTATCACTTATGAATTCCAATTGTTATTGCCATTTTGATCACTCGTTCTCTCACTCGACGTAGTGGGTAAAGCACGTCAGCAAAGTAAAGAGATACTCCTAATGCGCAGATGCTCCTAGAGAACATGATCCGTGACGCCGTGACGTACTGTGTGCGGTCGAAGAAAAGACGGTGACGGCAATGTATATCGGTTACGCTCTCGATGAAAAAAGATGTGCTGCATAATCTGCTGTATTTGTTCAGTCTAACGCAAAAGTATCTCAAAGATCACAGTACAAACGAATTCATAGCTGCATAAGTATCTGTAAAGGACGTCATGAAGTACTCAGAAAATACATTGATCCTCACAAGCAATGGTTCTTCTTTTTTTTCCACTGTGAGGATCTAGTACTTCTATCATTTGATGCGTGTCAAAATATCATCCTCATAAAGGTTGTAGAAAATGGTTGAGCACATCTCCCTTCAATCTCAAGGATAATTGGGTTGGGGCGCTTGTGGGATAGTAGGGGATCAAGTCAGAGCAGAGTCGCGCCAAACATCCCTCGTCTTTTGGCCAACGACCTCCTTCGGGAAAGCGGAAGAAGTTTCTGATGCTCACAGTACTCTCTTCGTAAGATGATGCTTCGAACTCGTCAAAAGTACTGTGAAGAGTTTACAGCGCGCTTGAATGACGTCATCTGAGATTCAGTTGCACTTATAATGCATAGCCGGCTTGCGCAGCTCTCTCGATCTAGCAGAATATACATCAGTAGCGCAAAACATATGCGGCGGTCATATATTAAGAAAAACAAACAACGGATAGATGGAAACAACTGTAGAGCAGACTCTATGAGGATGTAGGTGTTGTCCACGGACGGCCACTTACACTGCGGACGAACATATCCGTAGAGTAGAACTGATAAGCTCTCGACTTTTTAAACATTACGGCTAGAGATGTGCTGAGCGCCATACTCAAATGAAGTTACTGACACGGACGACCGCGAGACGAAGAAACGAATAGAAAGTGAGCTAAGGTCTGCATGTTTTGTGAAGACATGGCGTCCAAATATACAAGTAACCAACTAAGAAGAAAGTTTGTCAATTTGCAAACCAATCATCTTATGCACAAGTAGACCATTACAGAACTTTGACTGTACACATTTCATACTTTACTGGTAGGTGTCGTCCTATGTCCAAAGCACCTTACACTTCTTAAACAGCTCCTTGCCTGGTTTTCAAAAGCAAAGCTAGTGTAAACTACATTGTGAGATGCCCACCGACTGAAAAACTCATCGTCTCCCAAAATTATAGTATGAAGTCGTTAAGTAACTCTGTTGACATTGTTTTTGCCTCTACCATATGTTCTTTTTGTAGATAATATTAAACAAATAAGATTTTCTGAGATTGCGGAGATATGGGCAAAACATGGAACGTGATACAAGTGAAGTGGAATCGCACCACAGCTGCTTTCTGCGCAGAGTGCTCTCCTAACGCGCAATCGAGGCGCTTGCCGTAGATTTATTCGTACCTTAGCTCTCGTGCAGTTATTGCACTGGGATTATCCCTAAATACAAGATTCCAATTACCATATTGCTAGATTGTTAACAAAATGATGGTGACAACACATATGTGTTTCTCAACCTCGCACCCCAGGCTCATCAAGTCTCCAGCCACTCGGGATCATCAGAATCGTCCCAGACCTTTCTAAAAGTATAGAGGTCTCGATCTGATGTATCGGTGCCCACTGCTATTTTAGTTAAGTCGAATACACGAGCTTCATGAGCCTTGATCAACGTTAGGAGCATTAAAGTTTTTTGAGCTGGCACAAGTAAATTGACTAAGAGATGCATAACGTTTTTTCACTAGGAAGCTGTTGAATGTTTCTTGGTCAAGTACTTCGTATTTTGATCTCTTTTACTGTTATTCCACTAGTTCACAGAAAAGCTACTCCCTTAGTCCTCAACTTAGCAGTAGCATTGTCTCAATCTCACTCAATACCGATGTAATTATATGTCGCTCGCATTGATCGCCGTAACTGCAATGTTATTATTGCAAACTATTTGAATGAATCTGAGAACTGAGTTACTACAACGGTGAAAGTTTTGCATAGTAGGCCGAAGGAGCAGCAGTAATTAAGACATGAGATGACTAACACACGTCACTTTCAAGTGACTCTTTCGTTCAAAATTCATTTTATTTGATCGCCTTTAGCGGTGGTAAGGTGTTATAATATACCCAACGATAAAGAGATGTGCAAGAACATTGGCGTCAGCTGAGATTGAACCCAGATTTCACCTTATCCGGCGGCGCGTGCTGAACCGTTGCACTACCATCGCTTGTTTTGGCACCACTTTGTCTACGGTACAATGCGTTATCTGTCAGCAGTCAACTGTAAACGGTCTGGCGTAGGCAGTCACAATCAACTGTGAACCCACTTATGCTGACAGATATTGGGTATCAATAGTCAATCAGCATTCATTGTATTTGACTGCCTTTGACGGTGGAAAGATGTTCTAATTTACCCAATGATAAAAAGTGATATGCAAAAACATTTGCGTCAGCTGGGATTCGAACCTGGATTTCACCAACAGATAACGCGAGTGGCGTAGAAAATTGATGTCAAAACAGGCGTCGGTAGTTCATCGGCCAAACACGCGCCCACGGCTAGGGTGGTTTGGGTTCGAATCCCAGCTGACGCAGTGTTTTTGTCCATCACTCTTTATCATTGACACTTTCTTATTTTACACATTCCGAACTGCGAACTACCACTACTACCTAATTGCATCATTGGCCGGCAAAAAAGTTACTGGCATCATTGAACTTCTATTTCAAAAGCTGACCGCAGTATGGAGGTTTGAGTGGGAATTTCCATTATTCGCGATAAGGTGCATTTTCTACAGTAGTCTAATATTTCGCTTTGTTAAACCTTGTCATTGAACTCTTGTCCAGAGGGCTGCGTTTCCGCTTTGTTTTTTAGCCTTCAACAACACTACTTATGTTTAGAAATTCACTGCCCACTTAATAATGTTTTTTGCGCGAGATAAATGTACATTGATTTAATGGTACACGAAGTATCCATCATTCTATACTCAATCGCGATCGTGTTATTTATAGAACACCACACTGGCCACTATTGGGATTAGGGAGAAATGACAACAGATTGTGTAGATCTGGAGCTTGATCTTAGGTGATAATTAAAGTGAAGCACTTCTAAATAACAGCAGTGCGAATGGCATCACGTTCCTGCAGCCAACGTGGCGCGACTGGAGAACTCCAACCAAAGTCGCCGATCTCGAGCTGAAAAGCGAGCACACTGATGACATCCTGATGGCGGCATACATGTAAAAATTCTTTATTTCTGCTGCTTTTTTGCATAAGCACCTAGCTTTCTAACAAATTAGTGATAAAT